>MJUT01027940.1:86807-107683 GCA_002080005.1 Gigantidas platifrons | reverse complement strand
TCTGACTAAACCTCATCAATACTAGTGACAAATGTCTGACTGAATCTTACCAATACTAGTGACAAATGTCTAACTGAATCTTACCAATACTAGTGACAAATTTCTGACTAAACCTCATCAATACTAGTGACAAATGTCTGACTGAATCTTACCAATACTAGTGACAAATGTCTGACTAAACCTCACTAATGCTAGTGACAAATGTCTGTCGAAACCTTACCAATACTTGTGACAAATGTCTGACTGAATTTTACAAATACTAGTGACAAATGACTGACTAAATCTCACCAATACTAATGACAAATGTCTGTCTGTGCCTGACCAATACTAGTGACAAATGTCTGTCTAAGCCTGACCAATACTAGTGACAAATGGCTGTCTAAACCTGACCAATACCAGTGACAAATGTCTGACTAAATCTTACCAATATTCGTGACAAATGTCTGACTGAATCTTACCAATACCAGTGACAAATGTCTGACTAAATCTTACCAATATTCGTGACAAATGTCTGACTAAATCTTACCAATACCAGTGACAAATGTCTGACTGAATCTTACCAATACTCGTGACAAATGTCTGACTAAATATTACCAATACTAGTGACAAATGTCTGTCTGCGCCTGACCAATACTCGTGACAAATATCTGTCTAAACCTGACCAATACCCGTGACAAATGTCTGACTAAATCTTACCAATAGACATTTTCAATAACTATCTACGACTACGGTCGACAACGACACTGACAGGTAAAATGCACGGTGCTATATCAAAATGTATTTATAACATAATTTTTAGAAGTCCATTTAATTACTACTATATCGCCATTTAACGAGCATATTTATCTGAATGTCAAAGTAGATGTCATTTTTTCTGTGCATTTTAACGTTGCCTAAATCAATATCTGTCTGTCTGTCTGTCTGTCTGTTTGTCTGTACATATACGTTTATCTGTTTTTATTTTTATTATTTAAAAAAAAAAATCCAGTTTCGTTAAGTTTTTTTTTTCTTTTTTGTCTCGAAATTTACGAAAATGCAATTCGTTTGTTTAATTTTCAACATCATTAACTGTAAAAAATTATTAAAAACTAACAATCTCGCATTGAACCCTTGTTTAATCAAATATTGTCTGACGTCGGTTTACCAGAGCTGTACACGTTCGACAATGTCTACTAATTTCGGCCGCCGCGGATGTCTCCACAAAGTTCCCAATGCCTTATATTTTTTTAGATCCATCATATGTTCAACTAGAATTCTGTGTTCTGAAACAGGTATGTTGCATTATTTTAACACTGTTCAATATTATCATATTGATGGACCGGTGCATTTTTTTTTACCTTCTTGAAAATATCTATTTGCCCAGCAATTGAATTTATAGAATAAACGTAAGGCCCAGTCATCTGTTGAACAAAAAAACTAATTGCCCAGTTAGAACATGCAATAGAATAAACATGTCGGATGATATCAGAGTAATTTTGTTTATTCAAACTTTTTTTACAAATTTTGTGTGAAAAAAATGTATGTGCCCAGTTCATGCGGAATTTAGAAAATCTACTTGCCCTGCGGTGCACATGCAAGAAAAAAAATTATGTGCTCAGTATGCCAATGCACCGGACCAATAATCTGATAAATATTGAACAGTCCCTCATGTGTTATGTTTTCGGTTTATTTGTTGTGTTGTAAATAGCCTAACTGTTGGGTGTTGATTTGGATAAATCGTATCGGCCAAAAGTACGCAGTCTTCTGGGAAGTGTAGTGGTCCATTTGTACAATTTTTTTGCATTTTGCATCATTGTAAATTTTTTTCCCTCATTTTGGTGACCTAAAAATCGCGCCTCGGCATAGCAAATATAACCGGTGTTGTCAATAACTACTAGCGTATGTATTGCATGGAAATGTCTATGCCAAGAAAAAATACAGTTCTTGTAGTTCGATTTGCGGATGATAGATTTCTGTAGATAATAACAAAATTACCGAACTCCGAACAATCTTCCAAAGGGAAAGGCAAAACTCTAAGTATAAAACAGACAAAATCAGTCAACACCGAATCAATTACACCGACTGCGCTTTCAAACTTAGTCCATGAACATAGCTTTTCTCTGTATTCATTTATTGTTGACCATTGCACAAAATGTGCTAACGCTCTCTTTATAAACGGAATGAATCTATTCATCTCATTTTGAACCGTAGCAACACTTACATTGAAAATAAGAGCAAGATTATGATAAGATGGGTAGGATCTCAGCCTCATCATATACAACATAAATCTATTTACTGGAGGGGCTCGGGTGGCTCAATGAGTTAGGTCGTTAGATCTAACAACTCATACAAGCCTATCACCAATACGGCGTGGGTTCGCGCCCGGCTTTGTAAATTACAAAAAGGGTGCACTCGACTCGCAGCCGCAAGTCAGTTGCTTGCCCATGCTTCTCTCCGGGTACTCCGGCTTCCTCCAGTACTAAAACTGGTCACCATGATATAGCTGAAATATTGTTGAAAGTGGCGTTTAAACACCAAAAATTAAAAACCAATCAATCTATTTACTGGTAATGTGGTGTAGTTTCGTCCTGTTT
Source organism: Gigantidas platifrons (assembly GCA_002080005.1). NCBI lineage: Eukaryota > Metazoa > Mollusca > Bivalvia > Mytilida > Modiolidae > Gigantidas > Gigantidas platifrons. Next base: position 105,110 of record MJUT01027940.1, on the reverse strand, counting down.
CATCTAAAAACAAGTGTCGAGTAGTTCTAGTCAAACAGAGAAGGCTGTCTGGGGTTTCTCCAGTGTCTAAATAAAACGAGTATCTGTGTGATAAGAAATTGGAAAATACATCGTATCGGGCCCAATATTTAATCTGCCCGTTCGAAATTCTATGACGAATGCTTAGCAATGGAACTGGGTGTAGCCGAATCATGACAAGTAAAATTTGCAGCAAGGCTGTTATAATCTAAGTTATTTTTCTGAAACATTGCGTTGAAATATTAATTTAATAAAAAAATAGTTTTGACTTTGAAATAAGAGTTTTATGTTCAATAATTGATGAATAGATTCCCTAGCCCACTTTAGCTCCTGAATCCGGTGATTTTCTGACGAAAAAAAGCTCAAAATTTCCAATCGAGCACTTCTTTTTTTTTTTTTTTATTACATTTCAACACTTTTTCGATCTACAAGTTTGAAATCCAGATCACATGGGAATAGATTGAATCTACTGCAGTTAAAATACTCCTGATATAGTTTTTTGTTTTAATTATTCTTTGCCATTAATGATGCTAAAAATAAACAAACTAATTGCCTTTTCGTAAATTTCGAAAAAAGAAATAAAAACTGAAAGGATTGGAAATATTTGTTTTTAAATGATAAAAATTAAAACAGATACAAGTATATACAGACAGACAGATTGAATGGTGATATAGCAGTAATGGACTTTTTAAAATTTTGTTGTAAATACATTTTGATATAGCCCCGTTAAATTTACCTGTCGGTGTCGTTGTAGACCGTAGTCGTACATAGTTATTGAAAATGTCTAATACTCGCGACAAATGTCTGACTAAATCTTACAAATACTCGTGACAAATGCCTGACTAAATCTGACCAATACTCGTGACAAATGTCAGACTAAATATGACAATTACATGGTGAAAGGTGATCTGAATTTCGACTTACTGTCTCCAATCACCAAATTACTTAATAAATGTCTGACTAAATACAATTACATGGTGATTGTTGATATGAATTACGACCTAATGTCTCCAATCACCAATACACGTGCCAAATGTCTGACTAAATATGACCATTACACGGTGATAGGAGATCGGCATTAGGTCTTACTGTGTACAATCACAAAAAATACTTAACAAATGTCTGACTAAATACGGCAATTACATGGTGATATGTGATCTGAATTACGTTTTAGTGTGTCCAATCACCAATACTCGTGACAAATGTCTGACTAAATATAACAATTAATGGTGGTAGGTGATCTGAATTACGTTTTACTGTGTCCAATCACAAATACTCGAGACAAATGTCTGACTAAATATAACAATTACATAGTGATAGGTGATCTCAATTATGTCTTACGGTGTCTAATCACCAATACACGCAGCCGCAAGTGATAAAGCTTACCAGTTGCTTGCCCATGGTCGGTGGTTCTCTCCGGGTACTCCGGCTTCCTCCATCACTAACACTGGTCGCCATGATATAGCTGACATATTGTTGAAAGTGGCGTTAAAATACTAAAAATCAATCAATTAAAAAAATCAAAAGAAATGTAAAATAAAAACACAAAAGATTAACTATATTTCATTGGAATTTTTAAGAGGTTACATAATATCATAGACGAGATGTACCTGAGTATGGATGCAATGATACTTTTGATGGCCACTATAAAAGTCTTGCTGAGGTTCGTTTGTCGGCATCAAGCTTTCATCGGAAGTGCCGTCAATCATTCCAACAATGTTNTTATACCTCAAAATTGCTAAATATTTGGTTTTCAGATGATAACTTGGGAACAAATAGTCAGATTGAAACTAGGTTTGGTATGTAAGTGTATCTCATGAATATCTAGGTCAAGTGCGATAGCGATCATTTTTCGACAATCTTACCAGAGTTACTCCCCTTTTTTTACTTCAAAATTGCTAATATTTTGGTTTCCAAATTATAACTTGTGAACAAAAAGTCAGATTGAAACTAGGTTTGGTATGTAATTGTATCTCATGAATATCTAGGTCAAGTTCGATAATGAGGATTTTTCGACAAATCTAACCAGAGTTACTCCCCTTTTTTTTACTTCAAAATGGTCCTTGGATGGTCCCTTTCAGAATTATGAGTGATACAGGCTCACCTGACCCTCTAGTTTACAGTAGTTTCAAAATTTAATCTTACGATAAAACCTTGGCGTCGGACCAGTGGCCAACAGCCTTTTATATACAAATGTGTTTTATTGCTCACAGGATTAACACACTATAAAGCAGTATAAAGGCAAAATTGTTGGCGCTATGGATGGAAAGTTTAATAATCAAGTTTTAAAATGATATATTATGATTATCGAATTACATACCACTGCTCAAAAGTTGATTTTTCACAAGGAACTGATACAATGTTGTTATGAACAAACATGAGATGTCTTGTAGAGAAGACTATCAGAAAGAAAAGATAACTCCAAATTGCAAGGGGTCCGTCGTGAGTAGTAGTCCCCTAATGCATTTTACTGACCTATATTAAGCCAACAGAAATTGATTTCTTAAACGACCTTTCTATTTCAGACTATATAGATTGGGCACAGATATGAATTTATCTGACTCTGATGGTCGAACAGCTTTACATATTGCTGCTGATAAAGGACAGACAGATGTTGTGGATTATTTAATTAAATGTGGTGTTTCCCCATTTGTAAGATGGAGGTAAGATAAACAGAAGTCATTCAAGTTCTATTGTTAATATTAAAATTTTTAGTAGTGAATATATTTTATCAGTGTTAGATTTGGTTGGAATTGGTTGCCATATAAAAGTTTGCAAGATATATATTTATTTATTTTAATTTAGAGAAAAGCGACCCATTGATCTTGTCAACGATGATCATCAGAATATTCTAATAAAAGAAAACCTAGTGAACTATATGACCCATGAGTTAGACAGTTCTGAAGATTTTTCTGAGGTGAGATTGTCCAAAAAATTGCAATACAAAATAAAGAATATATGTGTTTTCATAGTAAAACAGAAAAGTGCATGCCTGGTATGTTTTTGTCTTTTTAACCCACCCCTGCAAGTTAAATGGTCGGTCCCTAACATGTTTACACATTTCGCACAGTTTGAAGTTATATTGTATTGTATGGCCACCTTCGAGTTCGGCAAACTAAATTAATACATGAAGATTGTGATTTATCCATCAATCTTTTACAAAATCATTTAAAACATGAACTGTTAACCTTTCATGAGCACATGGGTTCCATCTCTGTCCGTTTTGCTCATCTTATTAGAATAATATGTCACGTTTTTGTTTTGTTTTGTTTGTTCTTCGTTCAGCATCTTGTGACCAATAGACATTTTCAATAACTATCTACGACTATGGTCGACAACGACACTGACAGGTAAAATGCACGGGGCTATATCAAAATGTATTTATAACATAATTTTTAGAAGTCCATTTAATTACTACTATATCGCCATTTAACGAGCATATTTATCTGAATGTCAAATTAGATGTCCTTTTTTCTGTGCATTTTAACGTTGCCTAAATCTATATCTGTCTGTCTGTCTGTTTGTCTGTATATATACGTGTATCTGTTTTTATTTTTATTATTTAAAAAAAAAAATCCAATTTCGTTCAGTTTTTTTTTCTTTTTTGTCTTGAAATTTACGAAAATGCAATTCGTTTGTTTAATTTTCAACATCATTAATTGTAAAAAATTATTAAAAACTAACAATCTCGCATTGAACTCTTGTTTAATCAAATATTGTCCGACGTCGGTTTACCAGAGCTGTACACGTTCGACAATGTCTACTAATTTCGGCCGCCGCGGATGTCTCCACAAAGTTCCCAATGCCTTATATTTTTTTAGATCCCTTATCATATGTTCAACTAGAATTCTGTATTCTGAAACAGGTATGTTGCATTTTATTTAACACTGTTCAATATTTATCATATTGATGGGCCGGTGCATTTTTTTTTTACCTTCTTGAAAATATCTATTTACCCAGCAATTGAATTTATAGAATAAACGTAAGGCCCAGTCATCTGTTGAACATGCAATAGAATAAACATGTCGGATGATATCAGAGTAATTTTGTTTATTCAAACTTTTTTACAAAGTTTGTGTGAAAAAAATGTATGTGCCCAGTTCATGCGGAATTTAGAAAATCTACTTGCCCTGCGGGCGCATGCAAGAAAAAAATTATGTGCTCAGTATGCCAATGCACCGGACCAATAATCTGATAAATATTGAACAGTCCCTCATGTGTTATGTTTTCGGTTTATTTGTTGTGTTGTAAATAGCCTAACTGTTGGGTGTTGATTTGGATAAATCGTATCGGCCAAAAGTACGCAGTCTTCTGGGAAATGTAGTGGTCCATTTGTACAAATCATTGTAAGATGTTTTGCATCATTTTGATGACCTAAAAATCACGCCTCAGCATAGCAAATATAACCGGTGTTGTCAATAACTACTAGCGTATGTATTGCATGGAAATGTCTATGCCAAGAAAAAATACAGTTCTTGTAGTTCGATTTGCGGATGATAGATTTCTGTAGATAATAACAAAATTACCGAACTCCGAACAATCTTCCAAAGGGAAATGCAAAACTCATAAGTATAAAACAGACAAAATCATTCAACACCGAATCAATTACACCGACTGCGCTTTCAAGCTTAGTCCATGAACATCGCTTTTCTCTGTATTCATTTATTGTTGACCATTGCACAAAATGTGCTAATGCTCTCTTTATAAACGGAATGCATCTATTCATCTCATTTTGAACCGTAGCAACACTTACATTGAAAATAAGAGCAAGATTATGATAAGATGGGTAGGATCTCAGCCTCATCATATACAACATAAAACTATTTACTGGAGGGGCTCGGGTGGCTCAATAAGTTAGGTCGTTAGATCTAACAACTCATACAAGCCTATCACCAATACGGTGTGGGTTCGCGCCCGGCTTTGTAAATTACAAAAAGGGTGCACTCAACTCGCAGCCGCAAGTCAGTTGCTTGCCCGTGCTTCTCTCCGGGTACTCCGGCTTCCTCCAGTACTAAAACTGGTCACCATGATATAGCTGAAATATTGTTGAAAGTGGCGTTTAAACACCAAAAATTAAAAACCGATCAATCTATTTACTGGTAATGTGGTGTAGTTTCGTCCTGTTTCATTTAAAAACAAGTGTCGAGTAGTTCTAGTCAAACAGAGAAGGCTGTCTGGGGTTTCTCCAGTGGCTAAATAAAACGAGTATCTGTGTGATAAGAAATTGGAAAATACATCGTATCGGGACCAATATTTAATCTGCCCGTTCGAAATTCTATGACGAATGCTTAGCAAGGGAACTGGGTGTAGCCGAATCATGACAAGTAAAAATTGCAGCAAGGCTGCTATAATCTAAGTAATTTTTCTGAAACATTGCGTTGAAATATTAATTTAATAAAAAATAGTTTTGACTTTGAAATAAGAGTTTTATGTTCAATAATTGATGAATAGATTCCCTAGCCCACTTTAACTCCTGAATCCGGTTATTTTCTGACGAAAAAAAAGCTCAAAATTTCCAATCGAGCACTTCTTCTTTTTTTTTCTTTTTTTTTTTACATTTCAACACTTTTTCGATCTACAAGTTTGAAATCCAGATCACAGGGGAATAGACTGAAGCTACTGCAATTAAAATACTCCTGATATAGTTTTTTGTTTTAATTATTCTTTACCGTTAATGATGCTAAAAATAAACAAACTAATTGCCTTTTCGTAAATTTCGAAAAAAGAAATAAAAACTAAAACGATTGGAAATATTTGTTTTTAAATGATAAAAATTAAAACAGATACAAGTATGTACAGACAGACAGATTGAATGGTGATATAGCAGTAATGTACTTTTAAAAATGTTGTTGTAAATACATTTTGAAATAGCCCCGTTAAATTTACCTGTCGGTGTCGTTGTAGACCGTAGTCGTACATAGTTATTGAAAATGTCTATTACTATCTGTGTATCTGGATTGTCCATTCTTGATTGCACATTCGGTTTTCTCTAACGTTTATATAAAAATCTCGGACAGCTTAACCGAGAAAATAACTGATACACCTATGTCTGGTTGAAATTGTCAATTCAGAATCCGAATAATTATAAATATAAATTATGTATAATTATATTATTATATAAATATAAATTCTGTATAATTATATAATTAAATAAATATAAATTCCGTTTAATTATATAAATAGAAAGTCATATTTGGAAGTCAAATATATGAGATTTAAAATTTAATCATAAATATAATTATTATATAGTAATAATTTTTTCCCTATTTAATCCTTTAAGAAACATCGTGCATTATATTCTCATATTTTATTCCTTGTCTCGCTCTTCTTTATAAATTCCGTGAAAAATACGGATGCGTTCCGAACGTCGATTTTCATATTTTACACCTTGTCGTCTGTAAACAATTAAGATGGCGGAAGAAGACATCGCATATCTTCTAAGCAGAGGGGAATTAGCCGAACTCCTTGAAACTGAACAATCTGAAATCAATAGGCTTGTTGATAAAAGCAAAGTGAAAGATTTTATCGATCAACAAAAAAAGAAGTCAACGGTAAATTGCACGAAAAGAGACTTAAACATTGTTTACAACTGGCTCGTTTCCAAAAATGAACTGAGATCGATAGAAACTATATTTATCATGTTTATTATTCATGTTTCAGTTACAATATTAAATGAATTAATTAAATAATATGTATTCATAATATTTTCCTAGTTTTCCCAAAACATCATATTACCCTAGTGCAAATATCAAATATTTGACCTAGTGCAATATAAGAACAATACACGAAAACTTAAATTTCAGCAGGTAAATAATACTTCAGGAAAACAAAAAAAATATTACTATATAATAAAAGGGTTATTGCATGAATATTGGTGAATATTGTCCCTCGCAGTGTATCATATTGCACTCGCACGCTCGTGCAATATGATTCACTGCTTGGGACAATATTCACCAATATTCATGCAATAACCCTATATTATTAAACACATTGGTAATATAAACTATTTAATATAAATTGTATTATCCTATTACTTTACCGAATAAATTATAATTTATATATATAACTTGCTTATAAAATATAAGATTACAGAAGTTAATCACATCAATTTGCACAAAATTCATTCAAATAATAACACGATACTATTCGTGTATCGTGCGTTCGTTTCGTGTATCGTTCGTTTGTTTCGTGTATCGTGCGTTCGATTCGTGTATCGTGCGTTTGCTTCGTGTATAGTGCGTTCGTTTCGTGTATCGTGCGTTTGTTTCGTGTATCGTGTGTTCGTTTCGTATATCGTGCCTTTTTCATGTCGTTCGTGTGAAGCGTTCGTTCGTTTCATTTGCGTTTTTCATTCGTTTGCGTTTCGTGCGTAGTGTAAACTTATACGATCCAGGGTCTGTAGATGGTTTCAGGTAGTTTAATGATTTTTAGTTATTTCATTTTCTAACCAGAATAATCCCCGATATTCATGACTTATGTTAATGTAATTAATTACAGGAGGTGCTTCCAACAGATCAGACTGTTGTCATTGTCAGACTATTGAACTCTGCCTCACGAGGAGACATCAGGCAGATGAGGAGGTATTTACTCTAACATTGAACGTTTCTTTAAGAAGAGTTTGAAGATACCAAAAGGGTAATCAGAATCCGTAAATCGAAGGACAGACAACACAATGGTCAACAGAAAAAAGACAAACAACAATATACAAAACATACACATAAAACTAAAGATCGAGTAACGAGAACATAATAAAGTGGTTATGACAAATGGAACATATCCGTGGTCATTTGTGACACAGATATTCCTTAACCGTCAACCAAGTCACTGCATATTAAAGATAAATTCCACGTTAAATTTAAGTTTTATCCTTAAATGTACTGAGGTTTTAACCAGATGTTGGTAATTCTGTTATTTGACCTGTTAGCAACACTCGAGCTCTCTTCCGACCAATATATTAACTGACAATTTCATATTCTATTTTCAGCAAATTAAATGTACACATTTTTTTTTAAATTAGAATTACGAAGTATAATATTGATAATTTATATTAACCAAAGTCATATCAACTATAGGCATAACTACTAAGCATAATGTGAAAATTGGAATCATAATGGTATACAAACCGAACATAATGTAAAGAAAGCACAGAACAAAACCAAAATATACATCATAAGACAATTATGTGGTTCCATACCAAGCTGCAAGAATTAAATCAATGGTGGCTATGAATATATAAATATAGATATAATGTTAGTGTGGTATTAAATATTTAAGCCTAGCTAGCAGTATAACTTATTGTCAAGTGATTACAGATTAAAAGGTGCTGGTTGTACAATGACAATGGCTGATTATGACAGCAGGACAGCTCTTCATATTGCTGTCAGTGACAATCAAGAACATATAGTTGAATATTTGCTGGATAAATGTGGTATGGCATCTCAAGTAGAGAAGATTGAGGACAGGTACATAAATAATACAATTAATATATCAGAGGAGAGGTTTGGGCACATAATACAATGTACTAGTTTTTTATTGATGTGCCTGTATCAAACCAATTGAGCGGTCATGTATTTCTAAGTTTATAGGTATCGGTTTTCCCTCTTTCTACTATTGTGATATTTCATTCTGGAATTGTTCTGACAGTGTGATATTTTTTATTTTTCATTTTATTAGAATTATATAAAACAATAGGTGGTGGATTATTTTGTGTAGATATTAATTTTAGTGCACACGTCACATTTCTGGAATAACCTTTATCAAAGCCAAAAGATTAGAAAGCTAAATAAATTTAAAGTTTTTGGGGACAAGAAATCCAAAGGTTCTAAGGGACCGACCATTTAACTTGCAGGGGGGGATTATGGTTTTTTGTTTCGTTCAGAATTTTTTTTTCTCACAACAAATTCAGATATTAATTTTCTTGTCACACAAAGCACGAAATTTTTTTTCAGAATTTAACATTAGGTTATATGACATAAACTCTGAATCAGATTTTTTTTTTCCTCCACCAAAATCAGAATATTTTTTTCAGCAACATTGGGAATCAGAATATTTTGTTAGAAAAAAACCATAACCCCCCCCCCCCCTTGAAATTAAATGGTCCGTCCCTAAATATGATGGTCAAAATCGGCTAATGTCTAAAATAAGTGGGAAGGAGAACCTTAAATTTAATCGTAATCTCGTGATTGACCTACCTTAACAAAGATATTGATTGGGCGATTGGTGCACCTGCATTTGGTACCTGAATTACGTTTATGTAGTTTCTAATACTTTTGTAGTTTACATTTTATATCTTAACATATAATTTGTGGATAACATGATTTTTACATTATAACTCACAATATTTTACAGGTGGAAGAATACGCCTTTCAGCATTGCAAAGCAAAGAGGAAAAGAAAATATCTTTAGAAAAATTCTTGAATACTGTCCGGTAAGGATTGGATTGTCCACGCATGTTGTCCTATGAATAATGATAATACACCTCAGAAAGATTTCACAGTTTACGAAGATTTTGTTATACTAGAAAAAAGTAAAACACTTTTAGCTATATGTTGTTCATCTAACCATGTTGAAAACGCTACTATCATTTGCTCAAAAATAACACTTTTGCAGGTCTATTAATGATTGCAGTATTATTTATTTGAGCATTATTTATTTCATTCTATCTTTTGGTCTTTTTTTCTTTTAGAATGCTGTTAACACTGAGAGTGATGAATATAAGACGTTTAGTTTACTTATGGCGGGTAGCAAGGGTACCGAAGAAGACATTAAAACACTAACACGGCAAGTTTTGCTACTAGCTATTTTGTATATGTCTGTGGAATACCGTAATTGTTCATAACTAGTGTGCGCCTCCTTTATAGTATTGATTTCTTGTGTATAATGCTCACCTCATTCGTGACTTATCACCGTGTTTGTAACAAGATTAACAGGACTGGTGCCCACTTGTGGAGCAGTAACTGCTCACACTTCCGGTTTTTAATTGAATTTGTATTGCTCAATCTTTTGTTTTTTGTATAGTTTTCTGGTTACACTTTGGTATCTTCAGACTTTTGTCATTTCCTAGCCAATATAGCTTATTTTTATACAGTTTGTCAGATACTTTTAGCAGGTCGTTTGTTTTCTTTATGAAATCCAGTTTCCACCAACAATAAAACTGACTGCCAAGATATAAATGAAGTATTATTGAAAGAGGCTTCAAACATTTACAACCATTGCTACTTCTGACTTGGATACTCTGTGTTCATCTTAATGTTATTTATATGAATTCATGTACATTTGTATGCATGGAAAAGAATTATGATCTATCTTGTAATTATTTTTTTTTGGTATCTGGGATCGAATACAATTATATACAATATATGAGACCAGAAGAACAAAGTTACCCTTATGTAGCATTTGACGACAGAAGATTACCACTCAACTGCAGACTAGAGATCATTTCACACTCAATTTAGTGTATGGGTTATTCTCATTATTGAAGACCTTACTGCGACTATGAAATGTAGATAAGCAATAAAAGCGATGTTTGTTTACTTTAATTTGTGTCTAAGTAGTAAGGTTGAATATTTCTCTTTCATATTTATTTACTTTCATATCCTTTCGTATTAATTATCTATTTATCTTGAATTAGATTGTTCAAAAATGGAGTTGATATGAATATGCAAGATTATGATGGAAGGACAGCACTTCATGTTGCTGCAGCTGAATGGAATATGGATGCTATGAAATACCTGATAGAAACATGTAACTGTAATACTAATATTACTGACAGGTAATTGTGATATGTAGCTGTAATCCTTGTAAATTATTGATCGATGATATGGACATGTTGATTCTAAATAAATGATATACTAATGATTGATTTGATTTTTTGTATTTAGCTCCACTTTCAGCAATATTTCATCTATATCATCTATACCAGTTTCAGTGGTGGAAGAAACCGTAGTACCCGGAGAGAACTATTGACCATGGGCAAGCGAGTGGTAAACTTTATCAACAACATTTTGCGGAATTTTAATTTGTGCGATTTTTATACCATTGATATGTTAGAATAATACATTTTTATCTACAATATTGAATTTAAGAATTATAAGTATTAAACGGTTCTATTTCGGTATAATAAAACAATTGATTACTCCCTAAGAAGTCAATACCAAGATATGAGGACCTCGAGACTTGGCACTCAAGGTGACCTGACCTGACCAAGGCCAACCCATGCCGTATTGGTGATAGGCTTGTATGAGTTGTTAGGTAATCCAACTACCTAACTCATTGAGCCACCCAATGCTATACTATAGAAGTGTGTTATGTCCTTATTGAGCTGCATATTCGTGATAGTTTGCCCTTTGAAATATATCTGGTTTTACATAGAATAACTTATTTAGAAACTAGTACTTTGTTTTGGATTTGTGTCCAATAAATAGAGAAAAACAAAAATATATCATATATATTTTTTTTTCATTTGATTGTTGTATCCCAACCCAATTCATTTTTTTGCCATTTTCATGTTAAGTGCTTTGTAAATAAGAAATGTGAAAAGAAAAGGAGAAAAATACATTTGATCTTGTTTATCGTTATTAATATTTTGTTGTAATGACAGTATTTTTATTTGCATGTCTCAAATTTTGTATGTGAATTCTTGTAATGTTAATGCTCGGTATTTGTTTTGTTTGAAGATATGGACGAAAACCGGCTGATGATATAGACGAAATATCTAACAAAAACCACTTCAAAACATTTGTGTTTTCTCCAAGTACATCTACTACAGACTCGGACGTAAGTAATGTATCTTTTTTAAATAAAAATTGATTTTAGCAAGATGTATATATATATATATGTGTGTGTGTGTGTGGCTGAGTGGTCTAGGATGCTGGACATAAGGCTAAGCAATTGGTGCTGCAGTGTATCAATGGTGTGAGTTCAAATCCTGTCGAGGGAAAACAAAAATTTGTTAGCTCAAAGATCTGTTAATTCTAACACTGTTTAGTTTAATTTTCAGACATATATATATTTATACAGAGAGAGGACAACAGTATTTGCCCGATTCTACATTTCCCTACATATTCCATTTAAAACTGCATGTTTCAAAATATTTTCTTGAAGTCACAATTAATGTCCGATTTTAGCAACTTTTTTTTATCAAAGAAGCAGAAAATATTATGTAATTTACTGTAGTTATTTTCAAATAAAATTTAGCTTTTTCAAATCCTTGATTTAAGAATGATCATGACACCGAATTTTTTTTTCTACAAAAGGTATAGTCCGTTTGACTTCTATAAAACCTACAGAAAAAAAGTCTTAAAAATCCAGTTTTCAAATCAACAATTTTATTTCTAGATGTATATTAATATATGATATATACGAACTCTGACAATTAATTTCAAAATTTTTGGTCAATTATTAAAAAAGTTATCCATTAGGTCTCTATATTAATTATATTTTCTGAAGTGTAAAAATCTGGCTGGAGTGAGTACAAATAACAGACTGTACCATGTGGCATAGGACATTTAAATATTAATGGACATCAATAACAATTGACTATCACCTTAATGGTCAGTTGATGAGTAGCCTTTTAATATTTAAATATTCTATGTGGCATGGTGTAATGAAATATACATTGAAAGCACATGTCTATTATTTTGTTTTGATGGTTTGGCTCTTACACTATTTGTACTCACTCCATGCACATTTTTATACATCAGAAAATATAATTAACATAGAGACCTAATGGGTAACTTTTTTAATAATGAACCAAAATATTTAAAATTAATTGTCAGAGTTCGTATATATCATATATTAATATACATCTAGAAAAAAAATTGTTGATTTGAAAACTGGATTTTTAAGAATTTTTTTCTGTAGGTTTTATAGAAATCAAACGGACTATACTATCAATGTATCGCACTTTGGACGAAATTAATTATGCTTTGTGTTTTATTCGTATATTCTCAATTGTTTTTGTTAATAGATTTATTTAGGAATAATAGAGAAAATTTACTTGTATTTCTGCTTTTGAAGGTGACATATTTATCAAAAATTGGGCTTCAATTGACTTCAGAATAATAACCTAAACAGTTATTAGTTTTTTTTTCATGAAATACAAATACTTTTGTCCACTGTCTGTATATGTTTTACTTCATACCTTAGGCATAGATCATCTGAGCCAATTAGGCCTTTTAGTTTTCTAGCCCTCAAAGACTTTGGCATTTTTAAACCCTATAATGTCAGAATTTCTTATTATAGTAAACGTGTGGTTTAAAATCATTCATTTAGCTTATATATATATGGTTACTTACATAATATATAACCTTATGATAAACATTAGAGAAAACCGAAAGGGCATTCAAGAATGGACAATCCAGAGATACTGGCAGCATTGGGTACACAGGACACAGTACGAAGACAAACAAAACAAAAAACACAACACAGAAAACTAAAAACGTGAACAACACGAACCCCACCAAAAACCAGAGGTGAATCCATCTGCTCACGTAGTGTAATCAGTTCCTACTTCCTATAAGACACCCGTCATGTTACACATATATTTAATATGTGTTATGGACACCATCATTCACCCACCAACACAAAATAACGTAAATAAGACATGAGACCTCCTACAAACAGCTGAGAGTAAAGACGAACGGAACATCGTATATATATGGAAATCGTATTGTACATCACAACGCAGAACTAAGAACGTAAAGACATATAATAGGATTACATAAATTAGACAAGAGCCCTCCTACAAACAATGGGATATTATGTTCATAATATGATATATGAAGTTCGTTTTTTTAAAGAGTAAGTCAGAAAAGTTAACTTTTTTTTTTTTAATTTATACTCACTGATGAAGTAACCATTTTGATTTAATGAAGCCGACTGAAAGAAATTAGGGACGAAATATGCATGATAAGGAGAACAAATAACTGTTTAATGCAAAGAGAACAAATGTCCTAATTTGAACTCTTTCTGTCTGTGTGTCACTTCTAATTCATCAGGGGCCCGGGTGGCTCAGTGAGTTAGGTCGCTGGATCTAACAACTCATTCAAGCCTATCACCAATATGGCATGGGTTCGTGCCCGGCTTTGTAAATTACAAAAAAGGGTGCACTCGACTCGCAGCCGCAAGTGATAAAGTTTACCATTTGCTTGCCCATGGTCGGTGGTTCTCTCCGGGCTTCCTCCACCACTAAAACTGGTCGCCATGATATAGCTGAAATATTGTTGAAAGTGGTGTTAAACACCAAAAATCAATCAATCTAATTCATCTGATGTTCATTACATTCATTTAAATTTGAAGATACATCTAGTATGTTTTATGATCAAGCGGCCATGTTTTTAATATTAATTTTACTTTCCACTAATAGTAGAAATTATATTTTGTTTTGCTTTGCAACTCAAACATGGTTTACACTTTTAAGGGTTTTTTTTTTAAACTTGAATTACTTTTTTGTTAAAGAATTAGTCAGAAATTGATTTTTTTCCAATATATTTCATTTCACATTGCAGGTGGCATTGACTGTGAACGATGAAGATAAACCTAGAAAAATTGAGACAAAAACGTAAGCCAATGTCTACATGTGCATGTACCCCACAATGAATTGTTTTTAACAAGGTCAATGTTAAGTATTGTACATTATTCTCTGCTTTGCAATGCTTCGATTCTTGAGATCACAATGGGTAAAAACATAAATATATTTTTGAGGACCCCGATCATATTATAATGGATATAGTTGGGTATTCATCTATCAGTGTAATTTATGGATCTCAACACTGCAAATAAGCCCTCAATTCAGGTAGATACAATTTTCTGAAATAAAATATATAGCTTACTTGGAGTAAAATTAGATGTTTGTTGCATTTTTTTTTATGCACAAACATCTAGCTCCATAATCAAAAGGAGCATATCTGCTAAGGGACCGACCATTTAACTTGCAGGGGGGGTTATGGTTTTTTTTTTCGTTCAGAATTTTTTTTTCGGACAACACGAGAGTTAGAATTTATTTTTTTTGTCGCGCAAAGTGTAAAAAAAATTTCCAGAATTTAACATTAGGTTATATGACAAAAACTCTGAATCAGATTTTTTTTTTCCTCCACCAAAATCAGAATATTTTTTTCAGCAACATTGGGAATCAGAATACAATGTATTTTTTTTAGGAAAAAGCCATAACCCTCCCTTCAAATTAAATGGTCGATCCCTAATCTTTGACCACCAAATCATACACAAGATGGTTAAGCATATTGATAAATGTAACGACATGTCTCCTCATGTTCTCTGTTTTAATACTAGTAGGCTCCTGTTGATTGGTCAGTTGAAAAATTAATTCGGACGTGACCTATACGGGATGTTATTAGATGTTACTGTACCCCCAAATAAAAACAGATACAACAAATGTCTAATTAAGAAATAAATCATGGAAGCCAGAATGTGTTGGGAGTTTTAACATGGATTCGAGGATATTAGTATTTTATCCCGAGCCAGAAGCTCCAAACACATTCTGGCTTCCATGATTTATTTTGATTCTGATATGTCTAAGAGTACAAATACTGTAGTATACTTTGTTTGGAAGACAGTAATTTATACATGTATTTACGCTTGCAGAAAATGTCGCACACAATTTATGTAACGTGAATAATACTGCGCCCTCTATCGGCATTATTCGGGTTACAATTTATGCTGCCATGTGCTAATGAGATTATACCGAATGGATTACTCTCTTGTTTGTTAACAAAGCGAAAGAAGGAGGTCATGTTAGAATGTTAATTAGATTACGGACGATAGGTCGATATTTTTTTTCCTCAACACGCTGGCTTTGACCTATCGTCCACATCGACCTATACAAGGATGAAGTTGAAAAATCTGGAATCCAAAAAAAAAAATCTCGATAAAAATGACGATTTTGTTGACAGTATACCTTTATTTTGCTGTAGGTTTTTTTCCTGAATAAGAAGACTGAAATTATCGATGTTCTTGGTGTTATTTTTTTTTAATTAAAGCAATAAAAATATACTAACACTAACAGGGGGTGCAATTCCGGAAATAAAATGTTCAACATCCGAAAAAAAAAAAAAATATTCAATGATCGAAAAATGAAGTGTTAACGAAAATCAGTTCAATATTGTATTGTATAATAAAAAATTATATACTATAAAAAATGTATGTTGTTGAAAAAGAAATCACAGGGTGGATTGTTTATAAAATTATTATCACAAAATATCTAAATATAGCTATAGGCCTATAGCTTTCCATCAAACACGAGGGGTACCGAACACGAGCATGTGCACGAGGTTGTAGTAAAACATGGTGGTTGCAATATTATATCTCACAATACACGTGGTGAACAAGCTTTTTATACTAAATGTACTGGAAAATAATTATCGATTTCGTTAAACTATAATGTTCTACACTTGAATTGGTCAATTAGGAACAAATAAAATAATCACCATGAGATAATCAACACAGGTGAACCTCTGCCTGCACTTATCCTTATCAGCTGATTGAAAATTTACTGGACCGAGACAATCACATAAATTGTGTACTAATAATTGAACACAGTTTAAAGATGTGTCAATAAAACTGCACAAGGTGATACATTGTTTTGACAGCTTAATTATTTTATTGTATGAACATCCGTTTACCATCTATTGTGACACCCACAGATGGCCTGATTTGAATGTCGTCGATGTCTGGGTTCATAAACCGGACTCGTCATAAAAAAAAACACAAACATAAGTTTAAAAACAAAATTTTATTTAATTTAACTTTCATAATTATTTCTTTTATGACACATAAGAATAGTATTCCTGAATTAATACTTGCATATACTTACCGAAGAACGTTATAGGACAAATGTTTACCGATGTAAAAAAAAAAAAACCTGTTCGATGTGACGATATTTACCCAAGTTGTCATCGGCATCCTCGACCTATGGAATGCTTCGACCTATCTTAGTATTCCCCAAAATATTTAGCCGAAAAGCAGCAATTCGACCTATCGTCCCCATCGACCTATAGTCCGTAAAATACGGTAGATATTATGGGACGTTTTTTGAAAAAATCTGACAATTACTATTTCAATTTATGACACGATCAAATTATCGTGAGAGAGTGCTACTGTAGGATTAAATAGTGTCCGCCATGAAATATTGTCCTCTGTTACAATTGTTTTCTATGATAAAGTCCGAGGACAGAATAAAGCGCAGAGGTGACTTCTTTTGGTCTGTTGGGGATTTTTCATTTGAAAAAGATACAATCAGACACATTTTCACAGGACAATATTATGGCTTACACTACTAGGTAAGTAAGGTATACACCACTATAATGGGCAGTAATATTTGAACACTTGTATACATATTAAAGTATTATGTTTCCACTCTTGCAGACGATTCTTTTCAAAAGGAAGAATACAGTCAAAGGCAAACAAACTCCAAGATTTGGCAAGAAAATCTATCAAGCGAAAAAAACCAGCTCCACAGGTTTGTTCTTTATATTCTTATGATACAATATTGAGAAAAATATAGAGAGAGAATGAGAGCATAACATGGTTAATTTTCACTGATGTCTAGTATAATTCATACCAGGAAGATAACTGGCAGTTAGATGACAGTCTTAATTTATTAGTAGTGATTACTTCAACCGCGAAGCAACATAGCATTGTTTGAGTAGCTTTCATGTCTGCTGGTGAGTTCTGTCCAGAAAATCACTACTGTGCATATTGTTGGAGTAGCTTTCATGTCTGCTGCTGAGTTCTGTCCAGAAAATCACTACTGGGCATAAGCTATAGAATAATGTATGATATGTGAAATTTAAACTTCATAAGCTGGTGCTGCTGAAATATTGCTACTGATGAATGGAAAGTTAGTGAATGTGTAAATGCTTTTTTTCATAAGTAATGAAATGAAAATATGATTTGTGAAATTACATAATTATATGGATTGGTTATAGGGTTAGGATTATTGTGTTTAATGCCACTTTCAACAATACTTCAGTTATATTGTGGTGGTCAGTTTTATTGTTGGAGGAAACCGGAGTATCCGGTGAAAACCACCGACCTGCCACAAATCATTGACAAACTTTAACACATAATATTGAATCGAGTACACTTCACCATGAGTGGAATTCGAACTTACAACATTAGTGGTGATAGGCACTGATTGCATAGGTAGCTATAAATCCAACTATCATACGATCACGCCAACAACAGAACCTCTTAAATTATATGGAAGTTTGTGCTCCTTTTTAGCTCACCTGACCCAAAGGGTCATGTGAGGTATTGCCATCACTTGGC
>MJUT01027936.1:143862-156843 GCA_002080005.1 Gigantidas platifrons | reverse complement strand
ATATATTGATATCAATTTAGGTTGTGAGTACTTAAAGTATTCGTTTACAAAATTATCAATACCAGCTGCTTTACCATTTATTAGATTTTTTATTGCATCTATAATTTCACTCTCTGTGATTGATCCATTTAAAATCATATCATATACTGGATTTTCACACATGTCATTGAAAACAATATCATCTTAATCGTTTTCATCTTGCATTTCTTCATTCAAGTTTTTAAAATAATCATAAAATGTTTCAATTGGTATATCAGTATTTTCTTTTTTTCTACCTGAGAAATTGTTTAGGGTATTCCAAAATTCCTTAGTATTATTTTTTGAGAGATTCCTTAATTTGTCCGCGTTTTTTTCCTGATACATTCTATAACTTACCTTCATTTCTTTTTTGTATTCTTTAGCTCGGAAGTTTAGTAAGTCTTTTACTTCCCTCGATTGATCACGACTATACTTATCTTTAGCAGCATGAAAGGCGTCTCTTTTTTCTCGACAAGTTTTAGTAAACCATGATTTATGTCGGGGATTGTTCGATTTATTTTTACCTGAGCTGTACCCAAATACGGATGTTGCAGTATTTATAAATAAATCACCGAGGTCAGAAACTATACCGTTTACCTGCACGTGTGTAATATCGGAATTTTGTGTCATGGTGTTGAGTGCTTCGTCTATACGATTTATCATATTATTATCATCTGCTTCAATTACCTGTACAAATTCTGTGCTCTTTGTGCTGTTCCATTTAATATGTTTTTTTTACCTGGGATTGTATCTACAGAGCCTGGAGTTATGGTTTCTATTTCGTTACAAAGAAGGGAAAAATTAATTCCATTGTGCACATCAGAAAACATTGGATTAAAATCACAAATTTCAAACTCAGAAATAAACATAAACAATTCAGGTGCAAGAATCAAGTAGTCTACTACACTTGCATCTTTACAAGTTGTATGACCAATATATTTGTCACTATCAATACGACCATTAACAATAAAAAGGGAGCAACGTGTACAGAGTTCCATTAAATTCATCCCATATGTATTGGGACGAGCTCGATCTTCACTGTACCTATCAAGTGGAATATCATGATGTTGGAGTATTTGATGGGAGAACATACTTTCTACAACATCATCATCAACAATATCTAAGATTTCATTAATCAATTCTTCATCAGGTAAAATATAATCAGTTAGATTCGAAGTTCTTGAATTAAAATCTCCAACCAATGCTATATGTTTAGTATTTTGAGAAAACGACATCAGTTCAATTTCAATTTCGTTAAATGCATTATGTGACGTATATTTTGTGTTTTCTGGTGGGATATATACACACCCAATTAATAATTTTGTAAAATTTTAACTTTCGCTCGCAATTTCAACCCACTGAATAAATTTTGAGTTTGAGGTAGGAAAAGTTAAACATTTTGAAATAGAATCTTTATAAATGATTATTATACCACCCGATTTCCTTTTAATTTTTTTTCGCTGTTTTACATTGTAAGAGTACCCACCCGGTAAATTGATTTCATCGAATTCATCGGTTTTAGTTTCGACAAATATTAAAATGTCATATTTTTTAATCATATAATAAAAATCAGGATTCAATAACTTCGACTTCAAACCACATACATTAAGGTAAGTTATATTCAGTTTATTATTTAATAAATTAGCATTCAGTTTATTATTCAATAAATAAGCCAAAAAAAAAATTAATTAGTGAAATATCACATTCTATATTTAGATAAAATCATTAGAAAACGACTGATATGTTCCGTGTTTTGTATTTCCAATATAGTTCTTCCTTTTCGCTTAAATGATAAATTACAGAATTTTTAACGCTAGTGAAAAATTTTTTTATTGTCTTTAGTGGTGCAGGTATTTCTTACCATTCCAGAGCACCGATGCGCATCCCCGGTTTCTGTGCGAGTTGCCGCTCAATCTATAGCTTTATGTGTATTGATTAGTAGACAATATGTGTCTTTGTGTTCGAAGTTCCGAGTTGTGATGTTCGTTAAGATTTCCACATGAAACATTTAGTACACGAATACATTGAACATTCTAACATAATACGACAAATACCGTTTTTGTCATAGCTACCAAAAGGTCGACCAGGTTCCGTGATTAGTACTACACATTATGAGTGAAAATAAAAGCCCCACGAAATATAATTTTAGGAATATCTACGCTTATAGTGGTGCCGCCTTTGGAGAAGGTAATGGGTCAATAATGTTGGACGATTTGCATTGTAATGGAAAAGAGACTGATATATCTGAATGTCCTTCAAACGGCTGGTTTACAAACAACTGTCTTCACTCTGAAGATGCTGGTGTTTCTTGTAGTGAGTATATCTTTAATATTGCTTAATTTGTCTGATAATGTTGGCCATATTTAATGAGTATATAATTCATATAGCTTAATATGTCTGATAATGTTGGTCATATTCAATAATCATATCTTTTATATGACTTAATTTGTCTGATAATGTTGGCCATATTTAATGAGTATATATGTTACATGACTTTATTTGTCTGATAATGTTGGCCATATTTAATACATATATCGTATAATTTACTTAATTTGTCTGATAATGTTGGCCATATTTAATAAGTATATTTTGTATATATAACTTAATTTTTCTGATAATGTTGGCTAGAGGCGAATTTATTGCAATCAAATTGGTTTCGGTTGGTGTTTACAGTTTAGCAAACCAGTCTTAAGTTTTATACAAACCAGTTTTTAACTAAACCATGGTTTAACACATTTCGGTGAATTAGTGGTTACTAAAGATGGCTGACACTCCAGATCTAAATGATCTTATAGACCTAATATTTATAGATAGCTTAACGCAAAGTAATAATGAAAGTTTTGATGCATGGCTATGTCATATTCTTCAACATTTTGTTCACAGAACACTTCAATTCACCTTTTTGTTGGCTTCCATGACTAAACGTAGGAAAAAGGCCCTCTGTAAACCGATAACTTGATTACAGCAGGCATTTCTGATGTTGTTCACATACCATTTCCATTTGTGAATCATCAACATGAAGTCGAAGCATGTTCTTCTTCTCCTCCGTTGCCGCCATGTTTCAAAACCAAAATGTAAAATCACCTCTCGTGCGATTTGCTAAATTTCTGGAACTGGTTTTGGTTTGGACTCGATAAACATGAAAACCAGTTTGGGTTTTAACCCAGTTTTAAACCGGTTTTCTTAAACAAATGAAAAGTTTAGCAAAACAGTATTAAACCTTAACCAGTTTGCTTGCAATAAATTCGACCTATATTTAATAAGTAGATTGTTCATATATAGCTTATTGTGTCTGATAATGTTGGTCATATTCAATAAGTATATCTTTTATATAAGTTAATTTGTCTCATTGTGTTGGCCATACTTAAATGTTAAACATTATTATGCAATAATTTCACGAATTAATTATGTTGAAAATATATTGATACAACTTAACATCAGCATTTGGAATGTCTCTTTTCCTTAGTAAAGTCAGAAGGTACCCAGATGTCATAAAAGGAAATAATTAATCAGATAAAACGATAAATTCGTGAAAAAAGTTGAACACCATCTTATTCGGCACTTATTTATATTCTTATATGTCGTCTCTTCGTTGATTGATCGATTCAATTCAATTTTGTTAAAGCGAAGCATGTTAAGGTTTAAAACCCTATAATAAAACACCACAATAGAATAATGATTGATTGACTGGTTTGTTGTTTAACGTGAGTAGTAGCTAAACTACTGACGAGAATACCAAAGTTTGAAGGTAATAAATAGCAAGGAGAGACAATGCAATGATGGCCAAAAGGAAGGGAACAAAAAGACAAAACATACTAGCCGGACAATTAAAGACTGATCAACCGGAACCGCACAGATCATAGAAAAAAAATGAGTTTGCAGCTCAGGGGGAACATCTCTGAGGAAATGTTTAATGATGAACTAATTCTACAAGGGAGTGGATGCAAGCAACGCAATCAATCAATAGGACATATCACTGTTGATGATAGTAAGGGTGAACGCTGATTTTATAATCTACGATTTGCCAATCTTTTCAACATACCGACATCAAGAAAGCCATAATTGCTATGCTTGAAAACTTCTTAAAACTTTGATAATTTTGCATTGCTGATTGTTAAGAAGGGTTTGAATATACTTCTTGGGACGCCCGCAGTGGTACTCTTGTTAAAAACTCTGTGGTAATAAGGAGAAGACTGGATTGTGATCAAGAAAAACGGAACATATCCGTAGTCAATTATGACACAGGCAGTCCGTAGCGGTTAAGTCATGGTGGTCCTGTAAAACTTTCGAAGTGATAACAAACTATTGAAGAAAATAATATCCAATCACATTGTATTTTCATTTCAGAAGCTACAGAACGAAACACTACAGGTAATGTTTATCTTAATTTATTATTTTTGAATAATTCATAATAAAGATCAACATTTGTTGATTGTCATGTGAACCATTGCTTGCCATCAGTTTGTTAAATATCACAGCAGAAACTGCTCTGCAGAAATTCCCGAATTTTGATTGCAATATTCCTTGAGAGGTATCTTCTCACATTATGCACGACAGTTTCGATATTAATTCAAAATGTCCACCGTCACCGGAAATTTAAGTTTCTGCAATTGACAATTGCGACTTTATCTTATGTCCGAATTGAGTTGACGTTTAAACTGCAGCTCATTGACAGTGAGTAGTTCAAGGGTACATAAATAGAATATAGGTTTTGACTTTTGAAGTTTAACGCCACATTCAACAATATATCAGCAATATCGTGGTGTTCAGTTTTATTGGTGGAGGACACCGGAGTATTTGGAGAAAACCTGCCGCAAGTTACTGATAAACTTTGTAGCATAATTTTATATCGAGTATACCTCGCCATTAGCGGAATTCGATCTCAGTAATGATAGACGCTGATCGCATGAGTAGTTGTAAAACCAACTATCATATTATTGCGACCACGACGACCCCAATGAAACTGTCAACCGTTGTGTGTCTAAAATTAGTGGAGTTAAATACCAGTAACTCATTCCCAAAATATCAATTAATGTGATGTTTTACTTTATATTTTAGATATACGATTGGTTAACGGAAGATATCCATGGCAAGGCCGTGTAGAAGTTTTTTTTAATAATACGTGGGGTACAATTTGTGACGACAGTTTTGACAGAATCGACGCACAAGTAATATGTTCTATGCTCGGATACGACCGAAACGGGTATTCTTTTTATTAGCTCTTGTAGACGACTATTCCACAATTTTTACAAGAAATGTTCTGAAAATGATTACGTTTTACCATTATAGACATAAATTAACGTTAGAGAAAATGGACAAAGCAGAAACTCAGGCAAAATTTGGTACAAAACACAGAACAAAGGCATACAAAAAACCAAAAAACAAAGCGAAACAGAAAAAAACCAAAAAACAAGCAAAGCAACAAAACAAAAAACAAAAAACAAAAAACAAAACAAAATGCACAAAACGCAAAAAAAAAACAAAAACAAAAAAACAACAACAAAAATAACAAAATAAGATTTGTCTCAACCTAAAATGTTTTAATATACGAAAGGGATAATCAGACGTCCTAAATCGAAGAACAGACAATACAATGACCAAAAGCAAATGGACACAACCAAAATCAAAGCAGAAACAAAAAGAAAAAAATACAGAGCAAAAAAAAAACAAAACAAAAAAACAAAAAACAAAAAACAAAAAACAAAAAACAAAAACAAAACAAAACAAAAACGCAAAGAAAAACAACCAACAAAATAATTCGGAAAAAGCTAAAATAAAATTTGTCTTTACAAAACATTAAACAGAAAACTAATGATCGATCAACGCAAACCTCACGAAAATCGGGGATGGAATCAGGTACCGAGAAAGGGATAACAGTTCCTGATACCCGTCGTGCTGCGTTTTAACGACACGAACATGATCTGATATGAGCATCGTGTTGGACGCCAGTATATGTGAAGACGATCATATAACATTAACAAAACATAAAACCAAACGGAAGTGAAGAAGAATCGGACATCGTTTGATGGGGATATCGTAGCGGATATGACAACACGGAACTAAGCGCGTAAGGACTTGTAATTTGACAATAACAACAACACGAATCCCACTAAGCCAAATAAAAACGTGAGCAAACTCAGATGCTACTGAAGGGTGAACGCGGGTATTCCGGAAGGATAGGTATTTCCTGCTCCACATGTGCCACCCTTCGTGTTACTCTTGTTACAAATCCTGTAATAAGTCATGAATGAGAAAGTACCGGATTGTGACTACGACAAACATAACATATCCGAGGTCGTTTGTGACGTAAATACTCCTCAACGGTAAACCAACTCATGGTGGCGATATTACATTTTTTGAAGTGATGATTTAAACTTAGCCACTAGGAAGTAGCAACCCTTTATGAAGGAATTCATGACAGGAACCACAATTTCTGACGTATCGAAACAACGAATTGAATGTAATCCCTTATCCTTGGTTTGTTCCCATTCCAGCAATGTATCAGTTTTATCATGGAGGTGACATTCGGTGGTGAAGTTAATCAAAATATCCGAAGAAAGCATAATCACTGCCAAATTGCATTTATATATAGTCGTACTCCCGGGAATGAAGCTCAACATTCTAGCAGTGATAGGCCCTGGTTGCATTGGTGAATCTAACGCGTACGTTGTCAGCACAACATCTACTTCCGTGGCTTAAAAATACATTACAGTATGTGTTTTTTTTTAAATAAATAATAGTTTATGGTTGAACAAAACACCTTAGACGCCCAGGTAAGCAAACAATAATATACTGATCCATGTTTTACAATATATCTCTTATCTAAGGTTAGTAAGAGATACATTAAAGTCCACATGTTCCAATTTGAAAAGTTACAACTAAATTGATAAATGTTTCAAGCCAACATGTAAGTCAATCTATAAGGCATTTTATGATAGCGTAAGCATGTAACATTTACATATATATATTGTACTCATATATTATACCTATTTACTAATCAAGGGTAGAATTGTCAAGATTTTGGTTTGATCTATTATAAGAATGCAACTTTGAATATATTTAACAAGTGATAAGTGAAGCCTAGTTCCGGAGTATCTGAGTTCATTCCCGGTTTTTAGTGGGGTTCATGTTACTCGATCTTTAGTTTTATGTTTGTGTTTTGTAGATCGTTGTTTATACTGTTTGCACTTTTTCTTTTGGACATTGTTTTGTCTGTTCCTCTTCGATTTATGGATTCTGATTTCCCCTTTGGTATCTTCAAGCTCTTCTCAGTCTTAAAATGTTTGACGACACTTTTCCTACTTAGTTTAAGAAAATCATCCAATGCGAAAGCACGACTTAGGGAATATACACTACAAAGTCAAGAAATTCTGAATAGACCAGTTTTTGTGGTAGAAATTCTGAAAAAGTCTGAACATTGACTGAACATTCTGAACAGATTCGGAACATTCTGAACATTGACTGAACAGAGCCTGACCATTGTCTGAAAAGTCTGACCATTCTGAACAGTGTCTGAACAGATTCCGAACATTCTGAACATTGACTGAAGATTCTCAACAGAGTCTGAACATTGTCTGAAAAGTCTGAACATTGTCTGAAAAATCTTAACAGATTCAGAACAATGTCTGAAAAATCTGAACAGAGTCTGAACAGAGTCTGAACATTTTAACTAAATATATCATGTGATATTTCATTTATTAATTACTTTTTAAAATCAATTTACAAACAAATATATCATTTCATGTCTCATTAAATTTGTCATTTTCTTTATTTCAATGTTTCTTCTTAAATCAATATATTTTACTTCATTTTCAATCGAACTTAACTAAATATAGAAAGTGATATTTCACTAATTATTTTTTTAAAGATCAAATTACACCAACTATATTATTTCATTTCTTATTACATTTCACTTTTTCTATTGCTATTTCACTAATTAAATATTCAAAAAAAAATTGCAACAACTACAGTATATTAGTTTATTTCTTATTAAATTTGACTTTTTTTTATTTCAAACTGTCTTTTTAAATAAATATATTTTACTTTATTTTCATTAGATTTTAACTAAATATAGCATGTGCTATTTCACTAATTAGTTATTGAAAAAAAATTAAATTACAGCAACTATATTATTCCGTTTCTTATTAAATTTGTAATTTTCTTTATTTCAATTTTTTCTTCTTAAATCAATATATTTTACTTCATTTTTGTTAGATTTTAACTAAATATAGTATGTGATATTTCAGTTATTAATTACTTTTAAAAAAATAATTATTAACCTTTAAGTGACTACAACTTAAGTGCTAAACAACAATCTACACTATAAGTAAACATGTAAGTAAGATCAAAATAATTTTATTGACCTGTATATCATAAAACAGTATGGTATCAATTGCCAATTGATAAACCTGCATCCAGTTTAAATGTGTTAGAGAGGTGTCATATCTCTGCATGGAAGAATCAATATACAAAGTTTTGAAGCCATAAATCAAATGTAGCATTGGAGCACCTCTAAATATATCTATGTACAAAAAATTACTATGAAAGTATTTAAAGAATATATAAACAAATTCAAGAAACCATCTCTGAATTCATTTTATTCATTTTAGGGAAGTAAAAACTACATAAGATTACTTTAGACCTTCCAAGTTGATGCAACGTTAAATTTTGAAAATTTTGCCAGTTATCGCCTTTTCAGAAGAAAAAGTTGCAGTGGAACATGTCAGTATTCTACCACTTACTATCACTTTTTAGTTTATGATTAAGCGATTTTAAGAAATGGACTGTTATCAATGAAACATTAGGCGAAGATATGAAAATTTGAAAATTATCTTTAGTAGAACTTTAATTTAGAAATAATTCGAAATTTTCATTTAGTTACCTCACTTAGTCTTTCTAGAGACTTCTCATAGCTGGTCATAACTGGTTTCGATGAACCCCAAGGACTCCACATCTTCACAAGTAATAGCTATTTGAACGATTTGATATTTTCGAAGCAGAGTTGATGGTTTAGATTAGATTATATGTGTTTACGTCCGACTCACCTAATCAGGTATTACGGACCGATTCCTCTTCTTGTTGATAGCCTTTCGCTTGCTGTTTACATCCCGTTGTTGTGTGGGTGTAGGCGTCTATCACCAAGGTCTGTTTCTGCGGTGTAGTCGTACAGCTGTAATTTTTTTTCATGATTTCCGGGATTCTTCCTTATCGAGATATTTTGTAGACGTTAATTGCCTGCCAGTAAATGTACTTCGTGTCTGGGTCGATTGCTCCCTTATTTGTGTCAATGTTGTTGGTTTGTAGAGGGCTTGGTCGTCGCAGTGTAGCTGCTCGGTTTGTGTCGCTTCGTCTGTTATGGAGTTACTGTCGTCTTTCTGTGTTTGAGCACATATTTAACTGCCATCAGCGGCTTCATTCCTTTTCGCCTTTCACTGGTTGATGCGTTGAGCGTTTCTTTTCCTGGTGGAAGGGGAGAGGTGTTTCTTTCTCTGGGCCTGGCTGGTAATTTCTAATGTTTTGCAACGGGTTTCTCAGCCTTGAACCACATCAGCTTGACTGATATAGCGCTGGAATTAACCTGTAGGTTCCAAGTTATTTTTTTTCCATCTACCCCTGCGTGCTCTAGAAGTCCGACCAATTCAACAGGTAGGTCCATTGTTGAGTTGTTTGTTGATTTCTGTTCACTGCTGAGATGTATCCGCTAGTCAAGTGTAGATCCGAATGGTTTTGCGAACCTTTTTGGTATGTATTACATTATATTTTAAATTACTCAAAATGAGTAAAAGCCAACATTTTCACTGCTTTTTCCGACGAAGCCATACATCTTAATCGGTAAACGTTTTCAGCAATCGTTCTTTATTCATTAAAGGATCAAAGAAAACGGCATTGACTTAATTGGTTAATTTTGAGTATCAAATTACGCCTGCATGATCAATTTAAACAGGACTGGTACTCCCTAATTGAACACTCCCCAAAAGCATTGAATTATAGAATATTTAAAGAAAATTTGGAATTTGAAAATTACTTCAGAATTTTAGAAGACAAAGATATTTATACCCTATGCAAATTTAGAACTACCAACCATAAATTACCTATAGAAACTGGCCGGTGGAATAATAT
Organism: Gigantidas platifrons; assembly: GCA_002080005.1. Classification (NCBI taxonomy): domain Eukaryota; kingdom Metazoa; phylum Mollusca; class Bivalvia; order Mytilida; family Modiolidae; genus Gigantidas; species Gigantidas platifrons. Next base: position 146,706 of record MJUT01027936.1, on the reverse strand, counting down.
TGACCGTGTCAATAGAATATGTACAAAATGTGACAATATAACTATTGGAGATGAATACAATTACATAATGGAGTGTGAACATTTTTCAAACTTTAGAAATAGGTTCATCGTTACAAATCTACGAGAAAGACCAAATATTCTTAAATTTAAACATATCATGCCTGCTTATCGAAAGCAAAATTTAGAAAAATTATGTAAATTTATACGAAATATAAATAAATCTTTTGTTCTCTAGGCTGTCTTACAATCATGTCTCTGTTGTGTATACTGTATATATGTTTATATCTGTTTTGTCTTTGTTATTGTATAGTTATGTCTTCTCTGTACCGTTGTATATGGCTTATGAGAATAAAGAAGATTGATTGATTGATTGACTTGTTCAAAGATGAAAGGAAGATTAATATCCTCATTTATGATTGACAATTATCAAGGTAATTGTGTCTGTGAATTGTTTACCTTGGTTTGGTAATTAATCCAAGAGATAAATTGGCAAAATCCGGCACGTGCCAGGAAAAAGCGTCATGACTTCCTTATTACTGAAAAGTGATGAACCAAATTTCAACACAATATATTTTGTGGTATATTTATTGTAAAACTGTGAAATATATTAATAAATATTACTTTCAATATGGGCTAAGTACTTTTTTAAGGGGCTAAGTGCACTTAGCCCAGGCTAAGCGGTGTTTAGACGTACCGAGTAAAATAAAAGATTGAATCAAAGAAAATGTTAAAGTTAATAAGAAATGAAATAATATAGTTGTTGTAATTTAGTATAATTAATTAGTGAAATAGCACATGCTATATTTAGTTAAAATCTAATGAAAATGAAGTATAATATATTGCTTTAATTTAAAAAAAAATTGAAATAAAGAAAAGGTCAAATTTAACGAGAACTGAAATAATATAGTTGTTTTAATTTAATTAAAAAAAAATAAGTAATGAACAATTTCTATATTTAGTTAAAATCTAATGAAAATGAAGTAAAATATATTGATTTAAGAAGAAAAATTGAAATAAAGAAAATGACAAATTTAATAACAAATGAAATAATATAATTGTAATATAAGTTAAAAAAATGATTAATTAATGAAATATCATAAGCTATATTTAGTTATTTAGTTAAAATGGAATGCAAATGAAGTAAAGTATATTGATTTAAGAAGAAAGATTGAAATAAAGAAAAAGTCAAATTTAATGAGAAATGAAATAATATAGTTGTTGTAATTTAGCAAGATTTCAAGATTTTATTAGTACACTCAGATACATGAAAATGTGCAACATGAGGTCATATTACATGTACAAATATAAAGAAAAACATGACAAAATGAACATGAGATTACAATTACAAAATACAGAAATTCAATAATGCAATACATATTGGTATACTGACGATTAGTGACAAAACGATTTCTATGAGAACAAGAAAAACTAATTCAGAAAAAACCCACAAGTTTACTTATAAATAATGATATATTTTTAAGAAGTGGCACATTACAGAGTGAAAGTAATCCTTTCATCTTATGGATGGTAGGATTTGAGGTGTAATATTTTGGGATAAAATTTGATCTTAAAGCGGCGATTAATTCATGTTTGCATATAAACAAGTAATGAAACTCATCTCCAATATTCTCTCTACAGAAAGTACACATTCTGTCATTCCTAGCAATATTTTGCCATCTTCCAGTCTCTATGGGGAATTTCATATTTGAACATCTAAATTTTGATAAATTAATCCTATTGTTGACTGATAATTTTGATAAGTATTTCTCAAAACCAAATTCAAATTTGAAAATCGAGTAAAATTCACCACGAGATGAGTTTTCAACATCTGTGAACCATTGTTGAATAAAGTGATCATGTAAGCGTTCTTTTAAAACCGATTTCAGTGAATGTATATTAATATTCAATTGATTGGCAAAAATATAGCTAAGACCAGTATTATCAAAAATTGACATGACAAAAGATATCCACTTAAAATCATGATTTCCACTTTGATGAATTTGTAGCATAAGTTTGTAAAGGATACTACTGAGCTTGTTCCCGCTCTGAACAAGTTTCGTCCAAAACGAGACCATTCTCAGCTTAACCCTGATTTCTAGCGGATATCTACCCAATTCATCATAGACCATATAATTTGGTGTAGTTAATCTCACATTTAAAATTCTCTTACAAAATTTTAGATGTATTTTGTCCATGATTTGTATATTTTCAAAACCCCAAACTTCTGAACCATAAAGTATAATTGGTTCTACTACAGAATCAAACAATTTCAGTTGTATATCTATTGGTATATTTTGGTTGATGATTTTTTTTGTAGATGGCAAAAAGTGACTTTTGAGCTTGCTCTACTAGTCTCTTTCTGGCATCCACAAACGAACCATTGTATTTGAAGGTAATACCAAGATATGTGTAGAAATCTATTACATCCAATTTTTCACCGTTTAATGTAAAATCGAAATTTTGTTGACATTTTCTCTTACTGAAAACTAAGACTTTGGTTTTGTTAACATTGACAGTTAATTTCCATTTATCACAATATGACTGAAATATATTTAGTGCTGATTGCATACCCTCCTTTGATTCTGAAAATATTACAATGTCATCTGCATATAATAAGACAAAAAGTTCAATAAATATATGAAGATTAGCTTCAAGTTTTTCCTTAACAATTTCTAGTGGACACCCAGTTAAATTTTTAAAATGGTCTTCTAAATCAATTAAAAACACAGAAAATAAAAAGGGAGACAAGTTTACGCTTTGCCTAACACCAGTCATACAAGAAAAAAAGTTTGATTGCTTATCATTATAAAGAACACAAGATTTAATATTGTCATACATATTATA
>MJUT01027936.1:102580-125221 GCA_002080005.1 Gigantidas platifrons | reverse complement strand
CTTGAGTTCGAATCTCGTCGAGGGAGAACAATATACATGTATATAAATTTGAAATCCGATCTTTACGACGCTCCTTTACGGAAAGTTTACAATGGGAAAGTGATCACCTCTTTTGTCGTGAAGTTCCGTTCTTAACCGCCTCTCACTGTCAATTTTGAGGTGTAGGTCAAGGTATGAATTATACCTATCTGTATCTATGTTATGGTGATGATATCAGTTTCAGAGAACTTCGCGTTCGATTGGTTAACCGTTCAACTGGGGAAACCGTGGAATGAATATTACATATACAGCTAATTGTAGCAAAAAGGACATTTTTTCCGTTCATGTTTCTATGAATTATTCAGCTTAAAAAAGTGTTAGTAGAAACCCACGATATTGTATCTGTACATGTCATTGTACCAGTTAACCAACCATTAAAACTTTGTTGAATCCACATGTTAACGGGCGGTGCTAGCAGTTTTGAATGTTGTACCATGCATAGCATAAGGTCCGTTCCAAATGTCAAAGATTTTATTTCTGTATCTACCATAACTATGTCTAACTCATGCACTTATTTAAACAAACTCATCCTTCTGCCATTTATATAAAGGGGCCGTTGTGTTCTTGATCCTATGGTAGTTGGATTGTCAACTACTTGTGCAATTAGTGCCTATCACCGCTAATGTTGTGAGTTCGAGTCCTGTTCATGTCGAGGTGTACTCGATACCTCATTATATGATAAAGGTTGTCAGTGACTTGCGACAGGTCGGTGGTTTTCTCCGGGTACTCCTGTTTCCTTCACCAATAAAACTGACCACCAGAATGCAACTGAAATATTGTTCAAAGTGGCATAAGAAAAACCCAACCATTTATATACATAATACATCGACAATGCGTTTTGATAGATATGCTTTATATACTTGTAACGTGTAAGCCATCTGTTTCCTTTGATCTTTTAAGGTTTACATTCCAGAATGTAAGTAACAGTTAATAACGTTGAAATAATAACACACGCAGACACGATATATTGTACTCTTTGAATCTTCGCTGTAGTTTTATTATTCTCTGAGAGACGTTCAATAATCAACGATCTAGAGGTAATATTGCATGGCTTCATGCTAGAAGTCATTTATACCTCTGTTTTTAGAGGTAATATTGCATGGCTTCATGCTAGAAGTCATTTATACCTCTGTTTTTAGAGGTAATATTGCATGGCTTCATGCTAGAAGTCATTTATACCTCTGTTTTTCGAGTTGAAGTAATATTCATACCACGTGAGATTATTTTACCGCTTAACTTGCAACCCCATGGAATAAATGAATTGTAGCATGGAGTCATGTAATATCACATCTAGGTCGTTGATTATTGCACGGCTCTCCGTTGTTTACAATCTGGTATTTAAACCATGTATATATTTCTAATTTTGATTTGTTAAGGGCATATTCCCATTCGACTAACAAATGGAAACCACGGTCTATTGGAGGTCTATCATAATGGCAGATGGGGTACTGTTTGCTACAGCTACCATAATTATGAATCCGTTTGCAGTGAACTTGGCTATGGCAGGTAGGCATACACTATATAGTGACTATATTAAAGAAACACAATAATAGGGGACCGTCGTGGTCGTAATGTATGGTAGATGGATTTAAAAACTACATACACAATAATTGCTTATCACCACTAAAGGTATGAGTTCGAATCCCGCTAATAGCGAGGTGTACTCGATACAACATTATACGCCTTGCGTCAGGTTGGTGGTTTTCTCCGAATACTCCGGTTTCCTCCACCAATAAAATCGATGCCCCTGTATAACTGAAATATTGGTCTATGTGGAGTTCAACAGGATGACCCTAACCTTAACCCTACAATAACAAGTATTTCACGCACTAACATATGTTCACAGCATTTCACTAAATGGGGAGGTTTGAGGCCATTTCACTCCGCCACTTTTTATTTAAGTGCCTGCACCAAGCCTGTAAAGTGAGTGGTCATGAATTTATGGGTGGGGAAAACGATTTTGCCTCGTTCTACGATTTTTGCCTCGATTTTTGTGTTTGATTGTCATGTTGTTCCGACAGTGCGATATTTTTGTATTTTTTTTTTCATTTTATTCCCTATACATTTCAGACAAAGCCATTGTGTTGTCTCTCCTTCTTCGATTTACGGCTTCTACTTACCCCGTTGGTGTAATTTATCCCTCTTCATACATTGAAAATAACATAGTAAAACAATAAAAGAAAAGTAAAAAAACCCGTACCAACGGCCAAGGCATGCTCATAACAAACCAGAGAATGTAATTATGGGAACCTGCGTTTCCAAGACAAACAACCTTTTGTTAGACCGCATCTGGTGTAAGTGTGCAAACCATATTGACGTTGAATAAGCTGAATTTTCTCCAACAGTTTATATATACTAAAAATGGCTAAGACCTCTATAAATAAATCATATGAATAGCATGCATTGTGAATTAAAGCTTAAGCAACAATTTAATGTGAACAGATTGATCTGTCGCATGAACAGACCTGTGGCCACATAATGGCTCAAACACACCTTAATGACTATCACGATCCAAAAATACCCAATCACATGATTTTAACCTTAAAATGAATAATATAGTATTTTCCCTCTATTACTATTCGAAACGCGGGAATACAATTCTAGTGAATTATTCTATTATTATGAGAATTGAAAGTTCATCCTAATGATTTAAAATATGAAAGCTGTATACTTATGTTAAAGGATAAAACAACGACACTGACTTCTTAAGAAACAACATCTAAATCTTATATTTTATTCTGAAGTGTCGGATCGGTGACATCACGATATTCCTCCTCATATGCTATCCTAGACCATCTTAGCTGCCCGTCATGGTCATATTATACAGGACTTGACAGCTGTACTGGACGGTTTACCAACACATATTGTACTAGTAAGCTCTACATATATTGTGGTAAGTCAACATATAAATAATACATAAACATTAGAGAAAACTGAACAGGCAACCAGGAATGTACAATCCAGAGGCTGCAATTGTATATGACCCTGCTATTCAATTAATGATAATATGTGGTCATTTTAAGTGGAAGCAAACCTGTGTAGATTTTTTTTTATCTTTTGTTTATATGTGTATTGCCGTTGGAGATTCAAGTAGTAGAGGGGTGAGATCCCATTAAACGGTTAAACTGAGCCACACTTTTGTGTACCTGGATTTCCAGCGTCATTTTTCGTTGAGGTGAGAGGTGACAGTTCTATTAATTTGGAGGCATTGTTGACCATCATTGTTTAAGCTTTCTTTCCATAGCATACAATTCATTATTAAGTACAATAATATACAGGTTAATCTCGTTATGTCAAACTCGGTTACCTCGAAATGTTGGCTTTTTTCAAGAACCCTTTTATACTACTCTGTAGTATGAACAATGGGCCTCCATGCCTCACACATATCGTGTACAATGACGACACAGATTTGACACGAACAGGCGCTGTTACATCATGCATAACATATGTCGTGTTTAATGACAACAATGCAACAAGACAGGAAACTTCCGAACTGTCAGTTACAGAAAAGACAAGAAACTCCCGAACTGTGAATAACAAACACGACAGGGAACTTCAGAACTGTCCATTACAAAAAAAAGAGGGAATTTCAGTGCAAGCAAGACAGCAAACTTCCGAATTGTCTATTACAAAACAAGACAGGAAGCTTCCGAAGTGTCAATTACAAAACAAGCCAGGGATCTTCCAAATAGTCAATAACAAAAAGAGATGGAACGTTTGTGCTGTCGATTACAAACAAGACAGAACAACTCCCGAATTGTCAATTACAAAAAAAGACATGAAACTTCCGAACTGTCAATTACAAAAAAGACAGGAAACTTCCGAACTGCCAGTTACAAAACAAGACAAGAAACTTCCGAACTATAATCGTATTCATTAATTATTTTTAAAAAAAACAAGCAAAAAAAAAAACTAGGAAACTTTCGAACTGTCAATTTATTCATATTTACTATACGTTAACCTTCCGAACTGCCAATGGATAAATTAATTATTACAAAACAAGAAAGGAAACTTCGAACTGTCAATGTATGCATATTTACAACACCTCAAACTTCCGAACTATCAATTGTAAAACCAGACAGGAAACTTTCGAACTGTCAATTTATTCATATTTACAATACCTTAATCGTCCGAACTGACAATGAATACATTAATTATTACAAAACTAGAAAAGAAACTTCGAACTGTCAATGTATGCATATTTACCACACTCCTCACATTTCCGACCTGCAAACGTATTGGCACTTTATTACGACACAAGAAAAGACACATCTTGTAACTAGTCTTTCGGAAATTAGCCCTTCAATTAATGGCGGACATTGGATAACATTAATGCTAACATCATAAACATGGGATATTGAACATTATTGAACGTTTTCAATTGTCTCCCTTTTGAACATTTTGAATTGTCTCCCTTTTTAGAAGACTCTACAACAGTGGAAAGTACATCAACAGATACCCCTGGTAAGATAACAGTATACGATACATTTCTCTGACGTCACACTATTGTTCGAACAGTGGAATATTTTTTAAAAATCTACAGTTGATACTTTTGTTCTTGTATATATGAACTTTAACCTTTTACAATTTTAGGCTTAAAAACGTGTTTTACTTATTTTGGGACTTTCGTGTCTGGAACCACTGCAGGACTTTTTAAAGTCTACTTTGACTTTCAACTTCCATCTTACCACTCGGCTAAGTTCACCACATAAATATATTCTATCATTAGTATATTTAACTCTTGATAGTAAGCTTTGTTAAAAAAATATCAACAATTTGCTTAACAAAAGCAATTGATCAATATATACAAGACACGATACAAGTATTTGAGTTCTAACATAATTTATGTTCAGAACAGACGAGTATTCTTGCAAGGCAAAAACAACCAACGAACCGACCGCAACTTAACATATCAGACATACCACAGTTGAACATTTGGGACACTTGAAAGACCTTGAAATATCTAAATATAAACGATTCTATTCACTTGAAAGACCTTTAAATATCTAAATATAAACGAGAACCGAAAGTACGGATGCCGAAAAAATGTTGTTGTTTAATTTTTGTTAATTGTGTCTTATTTAGCTTTCTGAACATTAAAAAGGTAAAAATAAAATATGAAAAGACTGTTGCAGATAGAAATGTATATGACGGGTCTCGTTGATTATTTTGAAGAATCTACAGTTGGAGTGTATTTTCCACTACACAATACATTTCTCTGACGTCACACTATTGTTCGGACAGTGGATTATTTTTAAGAATCTACAGTTTATTATTTTGTTCTTGTGTATATGAACTTTAGCCTTTTATCATTTTAGGCTTAAAAACGCGATGTAAATATTTTGGGTATTGCGGGTGTTGAACCCATACTGGGCTTTTTAAGGTTTGCTTTGAGTTTCAAAATTTCCATCTAACCATACGGCTACGATGATCATACTACAAAACTATATCATTGATATATATGACTCTTGACAGTAAACTTTATTTTAAGAAATATCAACAACTTGCTTAAATGAGTTATTGATCAATATATACAAGACACGATACAAGTATTTAAAATCTGGCACAGTTTATATTCAGAACTGACGAGTACGTGACCTTTTAAAATATATTCTCGCAATACAAAGGATAACTAACGAACCGACCGCAAGTATTTACAAATCAGACAGACCATATGTTAACAATTGGGACACTTTAAAGTCCTTTAACTATCTAAATATCAACGAGAATCGAAAGGATGTATGCCAATAAACAATTATTTTTATTAAATTGTTGTCTTATTAGGTTTCTAAACATTAAAAGTGTAAAAATACCAAATGAAAACAATTTGGGAAATGTATTATGTAAGAGAATACACTCTAACTTGTAGATTCTTAAAAATAATCAACTCGACTTGCTGATCTCGTTGATTATTTTTAAGAATCTACAGCTTTAGTGTATTTTACATTACGTAAAAGAGTCTTAGAAATATATATATCTGCTACAAGAAAGATATTACATAATAGGATTAGGACTAGGGTTATGGTACTTAACTTATTTTTCGACAATGCTTCAGCTATATCGTAGCAATCAGTTTTATTGGTGGAGGAAACCACCGACCTGTCGCAAGTCACTGTCAAACTAGTTCAAATAATGATGTATCGGGTACACCTAACTAAGTGCGGGATTCACACCCATAACTGTTGTGGGTATTGGCACTGCTTGCATATATAGTTGTAAATCTACAATCACAACGGCCACAAAAGCAAAGGAATAATCATAATGTAAAAGGTCAAGTAAAATTATTCAAATTTAACATGAAGGGAAAATCACTCCATTCAAAATCACGACAACAACGAAACAAAATAGAAGGATTCAAGTATGTTGTGCATGGCTAACATAATCATTCATCTGGCTCGATCTTTAGTTTTCTGTGTAATGTTTTACAATTTTTCGTTTGGTCATTGTTTTGTCTATTCTTCTTTGATTCTGATTGTCTCTTTGTTTTCTTGAAATGTTTTAATAATTATAGTGCAGAATGTGCAGTGAGCAGCAAAGTACAATCTTATAAAAAAAATAGGGGGAAACAAGAGGAACAGACAAAGACCACTTACACGTTATGTTTCTGTTGCATTTAAGACCATTTGATTTATGTTTTCGTGTATTTATGGGGAGGGGAACTTTGTTGTGTTTAACGCCACTTTCAACAATCCTTCAGTTTTATCGTGTTGTTGTCAGTTTTATTGGTAGAGGAAACCAGGGCAAACAACCGACCCACCACTAGTCACTGACAAACTTTATCACACAAAGTTGTATCTAAAATACCTGCCATGAGCACGATTCGAGCTCATAACTTTAACGGTGATTGGCACTGATTGTAAAGGTAGTAAATCTCAGTACCATGTGATCACGACCACGACGGCCCTCAAGTGTTTAGACAAACTACAAACAGTGACACATTAGTTGTCATTATGTATTTATGTAATTCAATTGTCACATAGTAGCTTATAAGTGTATTCCTGTTTTTTTTTATTATTAACATTTAGCTACTACAGACGACTATACTACACACACGCTTGGATATCAAGGTAAGCTATACAGTTCATGCATATAATCAATGACGCTCCTTTAGATCAGAGCTTTGTTGAACATGGTTGACATAAACTGTATTTGAGTCTATAATCGGATGTTAGTTGGAAATATCCCTACCTATTCACTCGGTACTTATCACTATAGATACATGAAAGATGGATTTCCTAAGGCCGTCAAATTCTTACCATAGGTCTAATACAAGAAGTGTTTGAAGATTCCATAGGGGTAATCAGAGTACGTTAATCGAAGAAGGACAGACAACACAATGGCCAAAAGAAAAACAACAAAAGGCCAAAACAACGATCTACAAAACACCAAGCCAATGATCGATCAATACGAGCCCCACTAGAAACCGGGAGTGCACTCATGTGCTCCGGAAGGGCAAGCATATCCTGCTTCACTAGACGTTGGTTCGAGTTCCAATAGCGACCTTAGGTGTTAAAGTTGTCAGAAACATAACCTTGCTCGCCGTAAAGAAATTGAATAGGTGACTTCAACCTGTCCTTGTTAGTAGCAACATACTACCACTTGCTTGTTCTGGTTTGTTGGTTCAAAATGAAAGTGTGTTCCTTCCTTATTAGGTATGTTAGTCTGACATTGCTGAAAAAGGTGCTGAAAGAAAAGTTTGAAGATACCAAGGGGGTAATCAGTAGCAGTAAATCATTAAACGACAAAAAGGACAAAGGACAAACAATGATCTAAGCTTCACAGAAAGCTAAACAGTGAGCAACGAGAACCATAAGGGTAAACAGTTCATCCTGCTCCATTAGTTTCACCCGTCGCGTGGCTATTTTTTCAAACCCAGTGACAAGTCACGAATACGAAAAGGAACAGATAGTGATTACGAACATACCATCCGTGCTCATTTGATTGACACATTTTTCCGTAGGAGTTATGAAGAGTTTGCAGATACCAAATGGATAAGCAGAATCCATCAATCGAATAACAGACAACACAATGGTCAAAAGAAAAATCGTACAAAGACAAACACCGATCTACAAAACATACACATAAAACTAAAGATTGAGTAACTCGAACCCCACTAAAAACGGGGTGAACTCGGGTGCTCCGGGAGAGTGAAAAGTCCCTGCTTCACTAGTGGCACCCATCGTGTTAATCAAGATACAAACCCGGTGATAAGTCATGAATGAGGAAAATTCCGGGAAATGGTTTCGACAAGTGGAACATATCCGTGGTCACAGATATTTCATAGCAGTTAACCAAGCCATGGTGGCAACCGTAAAACTTTCGAAATGATGATTTCAACTTAACCACGAGGAACAATTGGTTCAGTATCTTCCTTGTTAGCAGCAATCCTCTATTAAGGAAATCCTAATAGGAACCACAAGCTCTGGAATATCGTATCAACCGAGAGATATATACTCCTTATGCAGGTGCTGCTGGAATGTTGCTACATATAAACGGAAAGTTTACAATGGGAAAGTTGAAATGATCTCTTTTGTCGTAAAGTTTCGTTCTTAACCGCCCTTTACTGTCAATTTTGAGGTGTAGGTCAAGGTATGCATTAGACCTATCTGTATCTGTGTTATGTTGATGATATCAGTTTCAGAGAACGTCGTGTTCGATTGGTTAACCCTTCAACTCGGGACACCGTGTTATGAATATTACATATACAGCTAATTGTAATATAAAGGACATTTTTTTCCGTTCATGTTTCTATGAATTATTCAGCTTAAAAAAGTGTTAGTAGAAACCCACGATATTGTATATATACCAATTAACCAACCATTAAAACTTTGTTGAATCCACATGCTAATGGGCGGGGCTAGCAGTTTTAAATGTTGTACCATAGCATAAGCTCCGTTCCAAAAGTCAATAATTTTATTTCTGTTACATACCATATCTACCATAACCATATCTAACTCATGCACTTATTTAAACAAACTCATCCTTCAATAATCAACGATCTAGAGGTAATATTGCATGGCTTCATGCTAGAAGTCGTTTATACCTCTGTTTTTAGAGGTAATATTGCATGGCTTCATGTTAGAAGTCGTTTATACCTCTGTTTTTAGAAGTAATATTGCATGGCTTCATGCTAGAAGTCATTTATACCTCTGTTTTTAGAGGTAATATTGCATGGCTTCATGCTAGAAGTCATTTATACCTCTGTTTTAGAGGTAATATTGCATGGCTTCATGCTAGAAGTCATTTATACCTCTGTTTTTAGAGGTAATATTGCATGGCTTCATGCTAGAAGTCGTTTATACTTCTGTTTTAGAGGTAATATTGCATGGTTTCATGCTAGAAGTCATTTATACCTCTGTTTTTAGAGGTAATATTGCATGGCTTCATGCTAGAAGTCGTTTATACCTCTGTTTTTCGAGTACAAGTAATATTTATACCACGGTTTTCCGAGTTAAACTGTTATACAATCGAACACGAAGCGTGAGATTATTTTACCGCTTAACTCGGAAACCGATGGTTTAAATGATTTGTAGCATGGATCCATGCAATATCACATCTAGGTCGTTGATTATTGCACGGCTCTCTGTTGCTTACATTCTGGTATATAAACCATGTATATATTTCTAATTTTGTTTTGTTAAGGGCATATTCCCATTCGACTAACAAATGGAAACCACGGGCTATTGGAGGTATATCATAATGGCAGATGGGGGACTGTTTGTTACAGCAACCAACAATATGAACCATTTTGTCGAGAACTTGGCTATAGCAGGTTGGTATACATTATATAGTAACACTATTAAAGAAACGCAATAATAGGACATCGTCGTGGTCGTGATCGTATGGTAGTTGGATTTGCAAACTACCTATGAAATCAGTGCATATCACCACTGAAGGTATGATTTCGAATACCACTCATGGCGAGGTGTACTCGATAAAACATTATGTGTCTTGCGTCAGCTTGGTGTTGTTTTCTCCGAGTACTCCGGTTTCCTCCACCAATAAAATTGATGCCACTGTATAACTGAAATATTGGTTTATGTGGCGTTCAACATCATGGCCCTAACATTGACCCTACAATAATAAGTATTTGACGCACTAACATATGTTAACAGCATTTCATTAAAGGGGAGGTTTGGGCTCATAAACACTTACTTAACTCCGCCACTTTTTATTTAAGTGCTTGCACCAAGCCTGTAAAGTGAGTGGTCATGCATGTATTTGTGAGGGTAATGATTTTGTCTCGTTCTACGATTTGGTGTTTGATTGTAATGTTGTTGCGACAGTGTGTTGTTTGTTCTTCTACGATTTACGGTTTCTAATTACCACGTTGGTGTAATTTATCCCTCTTCGTGCATTGACAATTACATAGTAAAACAATAAAAGAGATGAAAAAACCGTACCAACGGCCAAGGCATGCTCAGAACAAACGAGAGAATGTAATTATTGGAAACTGCGTATTGATGACAAACAACCTTTCGTCCGAACGCCTCTGGTGTAAAGTGTGCAAACCATATTGACATTAAAAGCAATGTGTCTAATACCCCTTTAAATAAATCATACGAATATCATGCATTGTGAATTAAAGTTTCAACAAAAATGTAATGTGAAAAGTTGACCTGTCAAACACACCTTAATGACTATCACGATCCAAATTAAACAATTTTCAGTGGTTGAAAGCAATAACATGGTTTATTGTTATCAGAGTTAAAAGGTCATCATAATGATTAAAATTATGAAAGCTGTATAATTATGTTAAAGGATAAAACAACGACACTGACTTCTTAAGAAACAACATCTAAATCTTATATATTATTCTTAAGTGTTGGATCGGTGACATCACGATATTCCGTCCCATATGCTATCCTAGACCATCTTAGCTGCCCGTCATGGTATTATTATACTGGACTTGACAGCTGTACAGGACGATTTACTAACACATACTGCAGCTATAAGCTTTATATACGGTGTGGTAAGTCAGCATAAATATAATAAATAAACATTAGAGGAAGCAGAATGGGCAACCAGAAATGTACAAAATCAAGAGGCTGCAATTGTATATGACCCAGCTAATTATGTTGTTATTCAATTGATGATAATATTCGATAACTTTAAGTGGAAGCAAATCTATGCAGATTTTTGTTTATCTTTTGTTTATATCAGTATTGCCATTAAGCGGCTTAACCCCGCCACATGTTTTATGTACCTGGATTTCCAACGTCATTTTCGAGGTCTATCTTTATTTTCAGTGAGTTGAGGTGAGAGGTAACAGTTCAATTAATTTGGTGGCATTGTTGACCATCATTGTTTTAACTTTTTATTCCATAGCATATAATTCATTATTAAGCACTATAATATATAGGTGAATTTCGTTATGTCAAACTCGGTTATCTTGAAATTTCGGCTTCCTCGGATATTTGTTTAAGAACCCTCTTAGACTACTCTGTAGTATGAAATATGTGCCTCCATGCCCCAATCATATCGTGTACAATGACGACACATGCTTTGACATCAACAGCCACTGTTACTTCATATATAACATATGTCGTGTATAATGACAACAAAGCAACAAAACCGGGAACTTCCGAATTGTCAGTTACAAAAAAGACAGGAAACTTCCGAACTGTCAGTTACAAAACAAGACATGAAACTTCCGAACTGTTATGAAATTCATTAATCCTTAAAAAGAGAAAAGGAAACTTCCTAATTGAAAATTACAAAACAAGAAAGACAAATTCCGAAATGTCAATTACAAAACATGACAGGAAACTTCAAAACTGTCATTTACAATACAAGACAAGCAACTTCCGAACTGTAATCGTATTAATTAATTATTCTAAAAAAAAACAGGAAACTTCAGAACTCTCAATTTATTCCTATTTACTATACCTGAACCTTCCGAACTGTCAGTGAATACATTAATTATTACAAAACAAGAAAGGAAACTTCGAACTGTCAATGTATGCATATTTACAGCACCTCAAACTTCCGAACTGCAAACGTACACGTACTTTATTACTAAGTAAGAAAAGACACATCTCGTAACCAGTCTTTCGGAAATTAGCTCATTAATTAATGGTGGATATTGGATAACATTAATGCTAACATGGAATATTGCACATTATTGGACATTTTGAATTGTCTCCCTTTTGAACATATTGAATTGTCTCCCTTTTTAGAAGACTCTACAACAGTGGAAAGTACATCAACAGATACCCCTGGTAAGATAACAGTATGTTTAAAAAGTCATGGAATATATATATCTGGTACAAAGAAATATAGTAAATAATAGGGTTAGGGCTAGGATTATGGTACTTAGCGCCACTTTCAACAATGATTCAGCTATATCGTAGCAGTCAATTTTATTGGTGGAGGAAACCACCGACCTGCCGCACGTCACTGACAAACGTTATCACATAATGTTGTATCGGGTATACCTCGCTGAATGCGGGGTTCGTACCCACAACTTTTGTGGGAATTGGCACTGATTGCATATATGGTTGTAAATCTACAATCACGACGGCCACAAAAACAAAGGAATAATATCATAATGTAAAAGCTAAGGTAAAGTTATTAACATTTAAAAGAAATTACTCCATTCAAAATCACGACAACAACGAAACAAAATAGTGAGTTTAAAGTATGTTGTGCATAGCTAACTTAACCATTCGTAGTGGAGTTCGTCTTGCTCGATCTATAGTTTTCTGTGCACTGTTTGGTAGATTATCGTTTGTCATATTGTCCTTTTTCGCTTGGCCATTGTATTGTCTGGTTTAAGGCTTCTGATTTCCTCTTTGGTATCTTCAAACTTTTCTTTTGGCCATTGTATTGTCTGCTTGTTTTGCTTATTTGCTTGTTTGATGGTGTTTAACGCCACTTATATTTCAGCTATATCATGGCGGTCAGTTGTATTGGTGGAGGAAACCGGATAATTCGGAAAAAACCACAGACCTGTCGCACTTCACCGACAAACTTTATCACAGAATGTTGTATCGAGTACACCTCGCCTTGATTGTAACGAAAGTCAATAATTGTAGTACAGAATGTGAAATTAGCAGCAAAGTACTATCTTATTAAAAGCAAATACACGATATTTAAAACTGTTATAAAAAAGACAGGAACAGACAATGAACACTAACACGTTATATTTCAGTTGCATTTCAGATCATTTGATTGATGTGTTCGTGTATTTATGGGAGGGGGAATTTGTGGTGTTTAACGCCACTTTCAACAATATTTCAGTTTTATCGTGGTGCTGTCAGTTTTATTGGTAGAAAAAACCATCGCAAACAACCGACCCACCACAAGTCACTGATAAACTTTATCACACAAAGTTGTATCGAAAATATCTTGCCATGAGCACGATTCTAACTCATAACTTTAATGGTGATAGGCACTGATTGTATAGGTAGTAAATCTAAGTACCATGTGATCACACCACGACGAACCTCAAGTGTTTAGATAGACAAACTACCAACAGTGACACATTAGTTGAGATTATGTTTGTACGTAATACAATTGTCACAGAGTACCTTATATTTGTATTTCTGTCTTTTTAATTAACATTTAGCTACTACAGACGACTATTCTACACACATACTTGGATATCAAGGTAAAATATACAGTCTATGCATATTCATGAATGCATATTAAATCTAACTGTAATTCTCTGGAATTGAAGGCTCAAGGATTTAGAATGACGACATATATTCTTTATATTTCTGACATTTCCCGTAACAAGTCGCAAACCCACGATCTACCACTCGCCACTCGGGCACGCTAACCATTGTACCTACGATGCGGTAAATAATTGTGTATTGTAGTGCAGACGCCAATTAGTTTGCTCGTTCGTTTGTTCGTTTTTATTTGTTTTGTTTTTTTATTGTCAAACAGATACATATATTCTCTGTCTGGTATGGAACTTTCCCGGAAAAGAAATGCTAGTTGTGCGATATAAAACAGCAAATCGATTGATTGATTTGTCAATTGTTTTTTAACGCTACTTTCAGCAGTATTTAAGCTCTATCATGTCGACCAGTGTTTAGTGGTGGAGGAAGCCGGAGTACCCGGAGAGAACCACCTAGCCTGGACAAGCAATTGTAAAACATTCTTACTTGCGGCTGTGTATGTACAAAGAGTTTGAAGATATCAAAAGGGGTGATTAGCAGCCGTAGATTGAAACATGAAATAACGACAAAGAGACAGACGATTATCTTTCAAAAACTACACAGTAAAATAAAGATTATCTACACCATATGTGGTCAATGATGCATGCCATGCAAGTGAAAAAAAATAAAATAAAACAGACAATTGGTAAGATACGATCGCATTCATATATTCTTAATTAATGAACCATTAAAAATAACCAGTTAATTAATCATATACTGTTATTATTGAACAATGGAAAATAACCAATGAATCGTGAAATATAATCAATTAATCAAAGAATGCAATCAATAAAACATATACTGTAACCAATGGACCATGGAATATAATCAATGAACCATGGACTGTAATCATTCAACCATAGAAAACAACAATGCATGTGCCATGGGATATAACAAGTGAATCAGTACATGTTATCTACGCGCCATTGGATGTAACCAATGAACCATGAAATAGTATCAATTAATCATGAACAATATTCAATGAAACATAAAATGTAACCAATGGACCATGATATAATCAATTAGTCATGGAATATAATCTGTATCTCCATGTTAGAGAAAACCGAAGCGGTAATCAAAAATGGAAAATCCAGAGAAAATGTCAGCATAGGACACACCAGACACAGGATGAATACAAATGAACCATTGTAATGGAATGAGATTCGAACTCACAACATCAGTGGTAATGTACACTGATTGCATAGGTAGTTGCAAGTCCAACTAACGTCCGATCACGGCCACGACAGCCCCAAAGTGATCAATGACCAATGTAATGGAATGTCTTGTAAGTACTATATAAATAAATCTAACCAAAATTTACAGACTATTTTTATCAATATTGTTTCCTATTTTGATTTGTTAAGGTCATATTCCAATTCGTCTACGATATGGAAGCGTTGGTCTGTTAGAGGTTTATCATAATGGTAGATGGGGCGCTGTGTGTTACAACTACCAAAGTCGGGAGCATTTTGATTCTGTTTGCGAGTATCTTGGATATAGCTAGTAAGTACATATCTCCACGGAGACTTTCTACTTTTAGTACATATCAAAACTGGTACTGTGTGGCCGAGTGTTTAATTGAGGTTGGAAGATACGAAAGGGGTACCAGGAAGCCATAAATCCACGAACAGACAATATAATGGTCAAAATAGGAAAAGACAACATTTAACAATGAAATAGAAACACTACATAGAAAAGTAAAAACATGAGAAACACGATGCCCACTAAAAAAACCGGGGGTGAATTCGGGTAAGAAGTTCCTGTTCCACATGTTGCACCCGTCCTGCTACTTTTGATCCAAACCCGGTGTTAAGTCATGCATAAGGAAAGGACCGGATTATGATAGGGGCAGGGACAAACACAACATAACCGTTGTTATCTGTGATATAAATATTCCGTAACGACTGAGCAAGGTCTAACAACACTAAGTAAAAAAGGAAAATAAAAGCACAATAATCAATGACCTTTGACATTTTTGCCATTTTTTTTTTAATTTAACATTTTACAATTGTATTCTGTCCTGAGAATATTAAGCAGTGGCCATGATCGTATTTTAGGTGAAGTGACAACCACCTGTGCAATCAGTGTCTCTCACCATTGAAGTTGTGAGATCGAACTGAGCTCAATAGTCGATACAACATCATATGATAAAAGTTTGTCGGTAGTTTTCTCCTGGTACTTCGGTTTCCTCCACCAATAAAACTGACCACCACAATTTTATATACCTAGAATATATAAGGGGAGGTGATCCAATAATTGACACCAAATGTGCGAGCAACAACAACAAAAACACAGCTACGGTGCACTTACCGTTACGTTTTGAATCAGTTTTCAAATGTGGAAAGCACTTCCCTGACCGCACAATTTCACTATTTTACCCCCGCCACTTTTTATTGAAGTTGCCTGATTTGACGAATTATTTAATAGATCGATGGACGTCGCCTTTATCCCAGTTGCTAAGCCTCATACACATAAACTTTATATTTTAAGACACTGCAATAATGATGTTTATTTATTTCAAGTGCCGCACAGGTTTCACCACAAGATTCTTCTGCATATGCTATCCTGGACCAGCTTACCTGCCCGTCACAGTCACGTTATTATCATGATGGACTTGACAGCTGTACTGGGCGATTTACCACTAGATACTGTAGAAATAAACTGTACATACGTTGTGGTAAGTCCTTTTGTACTTTTTAGCTCACCTTACCAAAAGTCATCGCTTGGCGTCCGTCGTCCGTCGTTCGTCTGCTGTCGTCCGTCGTCCGGCGTCTATCGTCCATTAACATTTCACATCAGGTGAGCGATGCAGGCTCAGGCAAGCCTCTAGTTCTGTTGGCCATTGTGTTATCTGTTTCTCTTCCATTACGGATTCTGATTACCACATTGGTATCTTCAAGCTCTTCTTAAATTATTTTTGTTCACCATATTTTTCGGTCTACCATCAAATAATTTAATTTGATCAACGACATATTCAAATAGTTCAATTAAATAATGGTAATCAAATTCGATGAATCATTAAATTGTGTTGTAAGAATAAAATTATAAGGAATATGTTCAATTTGTTTGAAAAAAAATATTTACTTTCCATTAACCGCTTGGCTCTTTACTAAACGTAGACTTCCCAAAACCAGGTAATGTCGTATAACCTGTTCTAAAACTGAAAATATTCCTTAAATAGTTACAGTTAAAACATGCATAACATAAAGAAAATGTAGATATTTAATTTAGTGCGCACGACACGATAGTGCAGTAACGTACAACAGGTAGACTCAACGTCAAAAGACTGGGAAACCTAATTATTTTATGTTTTTTGGGTGCAACACAAAGGGACTAACAAGTATAGCTGACATCGGCTATCGTTACCTATGCATAGGTAGGAGTGAGCGAGTTAGCGATTGTTGTTTCGCGCCAACTCAGCTATTGTGCAGATATATCAAGTTAATTTTCATCGAGATGATGATCAGGTCAGCTTTGTACTAGACCCCCACGCTTAGTTGGATTTTGATAGTGCTAGCTCACGTAAAAAAAAACAATCCACAGGCATACATGTTGCCTCACTCGGATACATTATCCTGATTCTGAGCTCTTTCTCCTTAATACTGCTTAGTGGAGAAGCAACATACAGCGATTTTATAGTCTATCATTTAACACGATCGGGACTCGTACCCGGGCATAGGGAGGAAAACTTTGGTTTTGATTAATGAATACATTATTTAGAGACTGTTCAATTTAGATATCAATATTTCTAATAACTTAACCATGTCATTACTTAAACACTGCCCACCGGACGGTTGTAACCCCCTGGAGGAGATTGTTCACTAGCAGAGGTATTGACAGAGATACAGTGATAGTAATAAAAACTGTAATATCCAATTTAGTGCACTCGGCGCGTTTCTTGAATAACCTTCATCGGGTACATTTAAAGCCAAACGATTGGGAATCCAAATGATTTTAAAACATAGAAGCAAGGAAAACAACGGGCATAAGCATGTTTGACAAAATCTGAAAAGGTCACCTATTCATGAGGGCATGAAACATTAGCTAATACTAATTGCATTGCTACAGTTAGCAAGATAGGTGGGTTGGAATCCGATTAACTGTCACAAGTCAGAACCGGGATGTTTTAAGACATATGTCGTGTTTCGTTCTTGTTTTCAATGAGTTCAGTTAAGATGCGAGGTGATTATTCGTTTTTTTGAAATTGGTTGAATTGATACACAAAATGTATAAACTTTCTTTTCATAATTTAAGGACATTCTATTTCAATAGTGAGTGGTCATTGTTTAAAGCTAAAAGAGCCACATGTTGGTGACATGCTAAAGATGGTGTCCACTTTGTACTAGACCAACACGCATGGGGCTATACAAGGCTAGCCCACTGAAACAACAGTCAGCGGATAGACATGTTATTCCACTCGGACAGATTATTCTGATTCCGAGACAGCCATTCTGTACTCTTTCTGATTAATGCTGCGTGTTTAGCGGAGAAGCAACAAATACAAACGTTATAGTCTTTGGTTTGAGCCAACCGGGGCCGTTGAGGGCGTAATCGTATGATAGTGGGATTTACAACTGCCTATGCAATCAGTGTCAATCATTACTAAAGTTGTGAGTTCGAATCCCGCTCATGGAGAGTTGTACGCTATACAACATTACATGATAAAGCTTGTCGGTGACTTGCTGCAGGTCGGTAGTTTTCTCTGGCTACACTTTTTTAGTCCAACAATAAAACTGACCTCCGCGATATAGCTGAAATATTGCTGAAAGTGGCGTTACAACCAAACCAAACCAACCCACCATTTACAATATTCTAGGCGAGCATGCTCTCCATTATCCCACCAATGTGGTCATAAAGTTCTATAATAATATATATCCCATCAACTACCAAACATACAAATATATACATAGAGTCATAAACTCACTATATAAAACAGGTATATTATTCTTTAAGAAGTCATGGTAACTATGCCAAAAATTATTTATTATATTTATTATATTGCCATGTCGATGTTGATTTTCAGAATTTTCCATGACAACTGAATCTACGGCGACATTGTCTTCAGGTAAGATATAATACCGAAGGGGCAATCAAAATGAACACGGAAAAACTAGCAACATATGGCACACGTGACTAAGAAAAACAAAACAAAAACACAACACAATATGCTCAATCAAACACAAACAACGTCAACGGACATCACAACACGGAGCTCAGAACGTAAATATTACATAATAGTACAACAACAGAAAACTATAAAGAAGAACAACACACAAATAAACAGGATAAACTCATGTGCTCGCGAAGTTCCTGCTTCCTATAATACACCCGTCGTGTATAAAAATATGATTATGGTCATGTTTGTACGGTTGTGTTTTATGACCATTTTGTCCATTGTTTCGTGTCTGATAGCTTATTTAAGTGTTAAAGCAATTAATAAATATCACATATAGTTATCGTAAATAATTGATATAACTATATACAGCTGTAATTGAATCGAAGAAGGAAAGAAACGCTCGCCAAAGGCTGGATTTTTTTTCTTTGTAAAGCTGGTACGATCAAATTTAATTATTACCGGCAATATACCTACATTTTATAATTTTTGCCTATTCTGATTTTCAATATATTAAGAATATTCTATTCCTGGCTGAAAACCGTTATATTGCACAGTGTGTGGGTTATTCTTTCGTTCTGTACTCTTCTCTTAGCAAACTGATGCATCCTGTCCATTCCTGATTTGATTGCAAATGTATACGTTTCTCTCTGAGATATGTCCATGACCACGGACAAAATGGTACCCTTTCTAGCAAGAGCATGGGAAATGTCAAAGAATTTGAGTATAATTTTCTTAATATAATTGGAAAATATTTGAACCTGGTCAAAAACCAGAAGATAACTTTATATCAGAAAGGAAAATCTGGCACATATTATGGAAAGATATAAGTTATTTTCATATTAACATGGGCCCGGGTGTCTCAATGAGTTAGGTAGTTGGAATACCTAACAACTCGTACAAGCCCTTCATCAATACGGCGTGGGTTTGCGCCAGGTGTTGTAAATTACAAAAAGGGTACACTCGACTCGCAGCCGCAAGTGATAAAGTTTACCACTTGCTTGCCCATGGTCGGTGGTTCTCTCCGGGTACTCCGGCTTCTTCCATCACTAAAACTGGTCGCCATGATATAGCTGAAACATTGCTGAAAGTGGCGTTAAGCACCAAAAATAAATAAAACAATCATATTAACATTGTATGAAAGAGGGTGATCTTGCGCGCATAAAAGGGAATTAACTCGTATAAAATCATGCAAAAGTGTATAATTTTATAGTGAAGAAGGGTATCACTAGTAAAGAAGGGACTGCTTACCCGTCCGTAACACATGTGTTGATCACTTGTTATTACTGGGGTTCCTGTTGATCGATCTTTAGTTTTCTGTGTAGTGTTTTATATCGTCATTTGTCCTTTTGCTATTTTACGTTTGGTAATTGTGTTGTCTGTCCTTCTTCGATTTACGAATTTTGATTACCTCCCTTTGATATCTTCAAGTACGTCTTTTATCTTCCTGATTTTAAATGTAAAATTTTCTTTCTTTATGCAAATTCTTTCTTTCATACAGGATGTATATCAGTTCTTCCAGCCGATGTTCTTTTTGTTGTTGACGAGTCGGGTAGCGTTGGCACGGATAACTTTGACAGGACGCGACACTCAATCATCGATACCATACGTCACCTACAGGTCCGTAACGATTTTATCCGAATAGGAGTCATGACCTTTGATGATTCCAGTAGGACAGTTTTTAATTTGAACTCATATCCTGGTAATGAAAACACTATGGAAAGACAGGTATCGTCCATGCCCTATTCTTCTGGAAGTACGGACATTGCAAATGCTTTAAAACGTGCTTGTAATACCATGCTCACAAGTACCAACGGAGATAGACCAAACGCACAAAATTATTTAGTGCTATTGACAGACGGGCAGTCTGATGCTAATGCAGCACAAACAGCAGCCGCCGCGTGTAAAGCTTCCGGTACAAGGATTATAAGTGTAGGGATAGGGGACAGTATTGATGAAATTATGCTGAGAAACGTAGCGTATAATACGAACTACTACATAAGGACTAACTATAGTGACATAGCAACCTTCTTACCAACGCTTGTTACAACCGCCGTGAATTGTGGCGGATTAGGTAAGCAGTTTTTTTGTTTGCTTGTTTGTTTTATGGTGTTTAACGCCACTTTCAACAATATTTGAGTACAACTTGTTTCCATATTCTTGTGCACTCGATGGTGTATATATAATAGGGATATTAATTTTGTTTTAGTTTCCATTACGATTTATCCTTGGTTGGTTGGTGGATTTGGTGGTGCTTAACGCCATTTTCAACAATATTTCAGCTATATCGTGGCAGCCAGTTTTATTAGTGGAGAAAACCGGAGTACCCGGAGAAAACCACCGACATGTTGGGAGTCACTGACAAACTTTATCACACATAATGTTGTACAACTTGCCCTGATTGAGATTCGAACAAAGATTCAATAACAATTATATAGAGGTACTATTTCTTGGTGCATTTGATGATTTGGTTACAAACGTCACAACTAAGTATGCTTAAGTCGTCAATAACTCTT
Source organism: Gigantidas platifrons (assembly GCA_002080005.1). Lineage (NCBI taxonomy): Eukaryota > Metazoa > Mollusca > Bivalvia > Mytilida > Modiolidae > Gigantidas > Gigantidas platifrons. Next base: position 103,886 of record MJUT01027936.1, on the reverse strand, counting down.
TAACATGTATTGAAGCGTATTATTCTCGAATCAAATCGGGATTGTTCAACGGGTCTGGAGATAGGAGCAATCACATTGCCTATATATGTATCTGCAGTTAAAGGTACATATAAATTCCGACACATATCAAACATGATAAAATTATTATCCGGGTCAAATGTGATTTTTTTTTGGTTTTTCTGGTCATTTGATTGGCTCATTTGGTAATGGTTATGTAATAATACAAAATGCAATTTTGATTGGTTCTTCGTGTAATGACTCATTAGGTAATGTGATAATTCAATTTTCATTTACTAAATAAAATATTTTAATTTTGTTTTACATTCTTAGAAAATACAGACGCCAGGTACGTTAGCGTGAATTGTCAGGAAAGTAATTGGTATATAAAAGTACGATTACCTCCCTTGGAACATAAATATGCTGATTTCAAAGACAGCGATATTTACTTGGGATCGGAAAGTTGTACCGGATATCGTTCCGGAGATTATCTTATCTTCAATGAGGACTACACTACCTGCAAAACAAATAAAACTGTAAGTATGAATCCATTGAAAGGAATAATGGTCGTGAAGCGTCTAAGTGAGCAATGTACATTTATATCATGACGGGTATTTCGTATTGCTGAGATAATGATGCTGATATGCTTTGTATTAAACCAAAATAGTTAGCAAAATTTCAAAATGCAGCTCCTTGAAGCCACAATACAAAGGTGAACATCTCATTTCACTCCGCCACCTTATCCTGATTCCTAGCCTACAAGTATCTGTTCATATTCCTTAATGTTGCATGATTAGCGGGGAAACATGAATATACTGATTTAATAGTCTTTAGATTAACCCGACTGTCGCTGCTGTCCACCGTATACTGTATTCGAGGTGAGCACGCTAACAACTGATTCTGTCTAAAATGTAAAAAAAAGGCAGGAAAACATACAAAATAGTAAAATAAACAAATCAAATAATTCAAGCACCGTTCGCAGGTCCTAGCTTGGCAGTGGCAGATACTTATTTCTGATTTAATATATGTTGTAATCATACACCATGTATGTTTTTACCGTTAATAATCGTTAGAGAATACCTAATGGGGCAATAATAAAAGCACAATTTAGAGAGAAACAATATGTGTTGGACAACACTATGCCAAACAAGCACACATAGCGTAAGTAAAATATAAGCCCTCCTAGAAACATCTGGAAGTAAATACGAACCGAACATAGTTTTTTATGCGGAAATCATAACGGGCACCACAACACAAAACTCGGAACGTAAAGAAACATAATAGGACAACACAAAATAGTAAAAAAAAA
>MJUT01027936.1:89822-102534 GCA_002080005.1 Gigantidas platifrons | reverse complement strand
ATAAGACACCCTCCGTGTTTCTGATATATACAGTCTTAATCTGACTGTTTAAATAGGAAATGTGCGTACACGATATTATTTTTATTTTAGACATCCAGAGATTCGGTTATATATTCCAATACGCTTGTGTACTCAGTCCATGATACAGTACACCATTTCATAGTTCGGGAGTACAGGTTCAAGGTCTATGTTGAATGTGATATGTATAAAACTGAAAACGGACACAACCACATCAACCAAAATCACGGACAGCTTGACCAACAAACGGTAGCAGGGACAGGACATTTCGCCGTAGAATTAAAGTTTTACAGTGATTCTAAATATCAGCATGAATTCAGTGGCTTCCCTCCGTCATATATGATTGGTGATAACGTATATGTCAAAGTTCAAACTCATATTCACGATTATGACGTCAAGATGCGTTTGTCGGACTGTTTTACAAAACCAACGGAGTCGTCTGCTGACGTATATTTATACTATCTGATAAAAAATGGGTAATATTCTACATATGATATTGCATTTGATTGAAGATGTCGTAGTGGGCGTGATCGTATGGTAATCTGATTTCAAACTACCTATGAATGAAGGGGCCGTCCGTCGTACTATCTCACTAAAACAGTCCGTGGTTGAGCAAGTTTGTTTCAAGACGGACACATTATTCTGATTCCGATCCATCCATCATGTGCACTTACTCATAAATGTTGGGTGATTAGCGGAGAAGTAGTAAATACTAATGTTATATTATTTGGCTTGAGCCAACCCGAGCTCGTACCCACAATCTACCGGTGACCGTTGTTGTCTTGATCGTATGTTAGTCGGATATCCAACTACCTATCAATGCCTGTCACCACTGATGTTGTGAGTTCGAATCTCGATCAGGGCGAGATGCACAACATTATGTGATAAAGTATGTCAGTGACTTGTGACCGGTCGGTGGTTTTCTCCATGTACTCCGGTTTCTTCCACCAATAAAATTGACCACCAGGATATAGCTGACATATTTTTGAAAGTGGCATTAAACTCCATAAACAAACCAGACAACAACTGATTGCAGACTGTTTTCGACATGTGCGCATTCTTAGTGGGATTTAAAAATTATGAGTGAAAGATCAAACGAAAAATACCTATATGTTTGAATAGTTGCAAACTCCAATCAAGAAAACGCTTTTTTGTTTGTTTCTTTGTTTGATGGTGTTTAACGCCACCTTCAACAACATTTGGGTTATATCGTGGTGGTCAGTTTCATTGGTGGAGGAAACTGACATACCCGCAAGCCACTGATAAACTGATAAAATAATGTTGCATCGACTACACCTCGCCCTGGGCGGGAGTCAAACTCAAACTATCAGTTGTGATGGGCACTGATTTCATAAAACCACCGACCTGTTGCAAGTCACTGACAAACTTTATCATATGATGTCGTACACCTCGCTCTGATCGAGATTTGAACTTATAACATCAGTGGTGATAGGCATTGATTGCATAAGTATTTGTAAATCCAACTATCTTATGATCACGGCCATGACGGCCCCTCAGGAAATCGTACAAATAGGCAACACAGACATATCTAGTTCACATATACATGACTTGCTTACTTCCCTAGCTTGACAGGTTTACACTAGTTTTAGAATCCCAAACCTCCAATCTTAATGCGATGAATGGGGGTCATGTGTAAGTGTGTCCACCTCTTCGTAAGATACCAACCTTTACAAATAACCGGCCGAACAATATTGATTTAAAAAACGCTCTAATCTTGCGTGTGTGATCACAACGCTAATGACCAAATTTACAACCATATCATAGCGAGAACAAGTTAAATTTCATTGATATGACGATAGCATCTTCTTGGCACCAGACCAATACGTTTGTGTATATAATTGCATATTAATATTCCTATGGCTAATGTATTGCACGGGACGCGTTCCTGAAATAATGTTCACCAAATGCAATGTGACAACAGTCCACATGTAGAGAGTCAAAGGAGTCAAGTAGTTAAGTATTTCTTAATGTTGCGTGCCTTTCAAAGAAGCAGCAGATACAAATGTTTCAGTTAGCTAGCACTATAAAAATCCCACTAAGTGTATTGATCTAGTACCAAGTGAACCTGTTTATTATCTCATTGAAAATTAACTTGTTCTTGCCATGATATTGCTAAATAATTGCTGAGTTGGCACTAAACAACAATCACTCATATATATATATATGTGTGTTTTGTTGAAATTTACAGTTTCTAAATAATGAAAGTATTATCAAAACTAAGGTTCTCCTCCCTCAGGCATAGGTTACCATAGCCGCTTTTGACGATCCTATTTAGGCCCTTTGGTTTACTTGCTCGCAAAACTTTTAAAATTATTTGGCTTTCCACCTTTTGATTTTGAGTGTACACGATGAAGGTTATTCCAGAAACGCATTGTGCGCACTAAATTAGATATCTACGTTTTATCACTAACACATTATTAATAAAAACGTAGATATATAATTTAGTGCGCACAATGCGTTTCTGGAATAACCTTCATCGTGTACGTTCACAGTCAAACGATTTGATAGCCAGACAACATAATGTGTGAGCAGGATAACCAAATCAGGATGGCAAAAATTTGCTCAGGTTACATATGTCTGAACAAGGATGACCTTGGCTTTAGTAGTTATATTACTTAGGAACAGTAATTCCAGTTACTAAATATGTTTGATAAAGCATGCTATTGCCGAAATACTGACTACTAGTTTTGAGTGTTGATTGTCACCATTTACGTCAATCTGGCCTGTGTTGCTTCTCTAAAAACAGACTATGGTACTACTAGTGGAGAATGGGCTTCTATCCTTCTGGAACAACTGTGTTCATATCTGGATTGCAGCGTGCTACGTGATGCTAAATACTTTAGATTTGTATATAGTGATTTGTGAACAATAGACTATACTGTTTTATCTTTTAGCCATTGTATTGGCTGTCCTCCTTCGACTGACGACAAATGACTGTTCCTATGGTACTTTCAAAGACTGCCCTCCTCCAATGTACGACTCTTGATTGTCTCTTAGGAATTTCCAAACTTCCGTTGGTTAAGCTGGTTAATTTGGAATCAGGAGATATGTACAGAGGATCATAAGCAAAAACAACTGACTGCGCTAGTTTGTTTTATTTATTTTTTTATTTTGTTGGGTTTTTTTTGGGAGGTTTCTTTTGTTTTTTTTTGTTTTTTTTTTGTTTTTTTGTGTGTGTATTTTTTGTGTTTTTTTGTGTGTGTGTTTTTTTAATATTTGCTCATTTTTATTTCAGGTGTCCTGTAGATCCGGATGCAGCTATAACATTGCAATCAACGCATGAGACGAGATTTCATTTCCAAGATTTTGAATATGCCAACCACCCCGATGCCATGTATGTCCACTGTAATGCTACATTTTGTCAAATAAACGACTACTCACGTGCCTGTGAACCACAGTGTAGTCATAGAAAACGAAAGGGCAATAGAAACAATATCGGACCAACTGGATACAATAATAGCGGACCTATTGGACACGATAATATCGGACCAATTGGATATGCCGAGGTTGACACAGTAATACATTTTCTACAAGGTAAACTAGCTATTATTATTGCATAAATACCTAGTGAAATATAAACAGGTAATTCACCAAGTGAAATAATTATACTATAACTAGTTGACAAGTTTCAATAACAAAACTATGTCACGAATGACCAAATAATGCAGTAGCTTACGAATGCAAACACCGCATGAGATAGTTACAACGTTATTTAGTTCTTAATTTTGGATAATAAAAAATCGTCAATTAGTTAAAGTTTTTTTATATTAAATTATATAAAGTTTCAATTCGAATAAAAAAAATTGCTCGCTGGACGTTAAATATCAATCAATCAATCAATCAATCAATCAATCAATCAATCAATCAATCAATCAATCAATCAATCAATCAATCAATCAATCAATCAATCAATCAATCCAATAAACACTTGACTACCAATAGACTACCATAACAAATAATTCGCTCGTAACTGATCAACCACGATAATTCACTCCTGAGCTAGACCACATTCATGAAATACTATCTTTGAATTGTGAGCGTACCTGATAAAGGTTATTCCAGAAACGTACCTGATAAAGGTTATTCCAGAAACGTACCTGATAAAGGTTATTCCAGAAACGTACCTGATAAAGATTATTTCAGAAACGTACCTGGTAAAGGTTATTCCAGAAACGTACCTGATAAAGGTTATTCCAGAAACGTACCTGATAAAGGTTATTCCAGAAACGTACCTGATAAATGTTATTCCAGAAACGTACCTGCTAAAGGTTATTCCAGAAACGTACCTGATAAAGGTTATTCTATAAATTTCATATCTATGTTTTAATTAGTATCAGTCATTACTTTTAACATTCGTAATGCAAGAGTTGTAATAATATAACCACTCAGTTGAACCTCGTCGTTGTGAAGTCGAGCTGACCGATGACAAATGGGTAACCAGAAGGCGTAAATCGGAGCACAGAAGACGATACAATAACAAAAGGAAAACGACAAAATAACAAACAATGAATTAAAAAAAATTATTGAGAAACACAAATCACATTAAGAGGGGTCAACACATGGCCTTCGGAAGGGTAGGCAGTTCCTGATCTGTTAGTTTGTATTAGTTTGTTAGTTTGTTGTAAATGCTGTTTTAGTGACAAACGAACCTTTGAACCGTAATGGAAGCGCGAGGTTGGTGTCGTAAAATCTGATTCAATCCACTATTTCTTTAGAAATGCCTGTACCAAGTCAGGACCATTGCGGTTTTCCAGTTTCCCGGTTGTTGACTGATTCTGTCTGTTTATTGATTTATGAGTTTTGAATTTCCCTTTGAAATATTGCTCTGTGTTCGGTAATTTTGTTATTACCCTTGTTTATCAGCATTTATGTTTAATACTAGTTTTAAAATCCACCTGTTATGTTAATCTATTGTCAAAACTCTCCATTATTTTTAAGGAATGGAGAGTTATTGTTCTCTTTGTACTTTAGATGCTATACACATATGTTTTTGCTATAAGATTAATAATTAATAAAATTTGTACAATGGATGGATTTTAAGTTGGAAGATGTCCGCGTATCTCTCCATCCCTTCAGGGCCTCGGCTCCATTATTTTTAAGGAATGGAGAGTTACTCGGAAATTATCCTATACGTAATACTATGACAACTCATTTGAACCTCGTTGTTTTGAAGTCGAGTTAACCGATGACAAAGGGATAACTAGAAAGCGTAAATCAAAGTACAGAAGACAATACAATAACCAAAAGGAAAACGACAAAATGACAAACAATGAATTACAAAACACTACACACAAACAGATTGAGAAAATCGAATCACATTAAGAGGGGGATAGGGGTGAACACATGTCCCCCGGAAATGTAGGCAGTTCCTGATCTACTAGTGGCACCCGTATGTAATGCATATGTTAGGTGGGTCGCACTCGGATGATGACCCGATCATCTATTTCAACCCTACTAAACCGATATATTTTTTAATATTTTTTTAGAAGGACCAAAACAGTTGCAGACAGGTAATTCCAAGGAAAACAATAAACAACATGGACGACCTGGATACATCATTGGGGCTGTCATTGTTGCTGTTTCTATGGTTACCATCCTAGTTGGTGTTTCTATCTATTATAAAAGGAAGCGAAAGAATATCGCACAGAATAAAATTGTTTAATTGTCAGTGATAACATCTGTATGTTATATCCTTGAGGAATTTAGTGTCGCCACGACTTTACTGACATATTGTTGAAAGTGACTTTTAAGCCCAATAATCCGAATTATTATCTTATGATTTCAGTAAGTCAATCTTGATTGTATGTACTGCTTAACTGTTTACATGTAAGCATGATTTTATTTGATTCGTAATATTGAATAAATTCCATAATATTATATTAATATTGGAAATTGTAATATTGCCTGTCTCCGATACAATATATAGTGAATTGACCCCGTTTAAGTAGAAACCAAAAACTATCAAATTGAAATTTGCCTACCGACTGAATCCTTTTTGTTGGGTGGTATGTTTTTGTCCTCATATGAAATAAAAAATCAGATTCGTTTTATTTTTCTAAAGTTTGTTCTTTAAAACTACAGTGTCATCCTATTTATTTATTGATTGCATCTTTCAGGTCAGATTGAATTCCCTTTTCAAGTTATCAGGTGTGAACAGGTGTGCTCCGTTTGCCATAACGACGGTAGCCACACATGGAGGAGGAACTGCTTTTCCTTCCGGATTACATGAAATCATTCTGGTTTTTACTGGAGTTTGTGTTGCTCGATCTTTAGTCTTCTGTGTAGTTTTTTTGTAGATCATTGTTGTTCTGTGTTGTTTAATTTTCTTTTGGTTATGTCGTTCTTCGATTTTCGACATTATTTCGATATTCGACGACATAATTAAGTCTTTCGAAGAAGATATATCCCCTTCTCCCCATTCTAACTTAAATGACAGTAGCAAGAGCAAAACAATCGCCTTACCACAAACACACCCCGTAAAGGTTAAATGATAATTGTAAAATAAATAAGCATTTTTCCTTTGATGTTTTATGCAGTAATCAACTTAAAAATAGTGAACTTTTACAAACCATTGTCTAACATGAAGATTATGAATGATTACGACATCACCTGATAATAATAGTGAAGTTTCTATGGAAGTGGGAGGAGCTTAAGTCATGGTTTAATATAAAGAACTACATGTTATTCCATGGTTAACGCGGACGTCGAATAGAACACCCTTTTGACAATCGTGTAATTTCTGTTACAAACCATACATACCATGGATCTTACTCATGAACTTATTTAAACCAACTCATCCTTCGGATTCGTTAGTTTGAATAAGTTAATTCGTAATATCCATGGTATATATATTACTTATTTCATTGGAAAGAGCTTGAAGATACTAAATGGGTAATCAGAATTCGTAAATCTTCGACCACATTGTCTTCGGGTAAGATATAAACGTCAGAGAATATCGAAGGGTCAATCAAAAATGGCAATACGGAGAAACTGGAAAAATAAAACACACAAGAAAATACCAAAGGGAGAATCAGAATCTGTATATCGAAGAAGAACAGACAACACAAATCCAATAGAAAAAGAAAGGACACACAGTGATCTCCAAAAAATACCCTTAAAACTAAAGATGGAGCAAAGCGAACCCCCCTAAGAATCGAGGGTGAACTCTAGGAGGGTAAATAATTCCTGCTCCAATAGTGACATCCGTCGTGTTACTATAGTTACAAACCCGATAATAAGTCGTGAATGAGGATAGGACCGTGAAGTGTTTACGACCAGTGGAACATATCCATGGTCATTTGTGACACCAATATTCCATAGCGGTCAACCAAGTCATGGTGACGACAGTAAGCTTTCGCAGTGATGACTTGAACTTAACCGAAGAGGAAACATTGGTTCAGTAGCTTCCTGGTTATCAGCAACCATCTATCAGGAAAATCCTGACAGGAACCACAAGCTCTAGAATATTGGATCAACTGAGAGATATGCACTCCATATGCAAGTGATACTGGAATATTGCTACATATAAATGGAAAGTACACAATGGGAAAATTGAAATCATCTCTTTTGTCGTACATTTTCGTCTTTAACCGCCCCTAAGAGAGATTAGTCAATTACATAACTTGATATCACGTCGGATAAGAAAATTATAGTTTTTTCCCCGAAAGTGGATCGTTGTGGAAACACAGTAAGATTTGTACAGTGATTGAGTGAGTGAGTGATTGTCAGCAATGTTTCAGCTATGTCATGGCAAGAACATGTTTAATAATACACTGCACAGGAAACTGTGTCAAATAGAAGAACATGATTGTTTGTAAAAATAAAAAATGGATAGTTAAGCAAGTGAATGATAAAAAATGTAACAATATTCTGTGACAAAAAAACAAAAATATATATATATATATATATAAATATAATTCACCATAAAATTAAACGTTTTAATTAATGAAAACTACAACTTGCTAATATGTGCTAAGTTTATAATATTAAGATGGTAAAGGTCTTTGGTCATTTTCCTCCGAGGAACCTTGTTCGCCACTACCTTTTCCACTACTACTACCGTTACCCCCATTACCGCCACCGCCACCATTAACGCCGTTGCCGGAGCCACTGCCATCTTCGCCGTTGCCACCCTCCCCACCATTCCCTCCATTTCCGCCGAACCACCAATCACCACCGTCTCCACCATTTCCTCCACCACCGCCATTACCGCCATTGCCACCACCGCCATTTCCTCCGTTGCCGCCATTTCCTCCATTGCCTCCGTTTCCCCAGATAGGAAATCTGGTTGTGAATCTGTCTACATTCCCCCCGCTGCCTCCATTACCACCGGTGCCTCCATCGCCACCATTTCCTCCATTGCCACCATCTCCCCCACTGCCGCCATTGCCACCGTTACCACCTAAATGGAACAAAGATAAAGTACATTGCATACCAGTATATAACACATATTGCCGTTGTGATCTTCGTCGTAATTTACAACTACCTATGCAATCAGTGCCTATCACCACTAAAGTTGTGAGTTCGAATCACACTAATGATGAGGAGTACTCGGTAAAATATTGTGTGATACAGTTTGTTTGTGACTTGTGGAAGGTTAGTGTTTTTTCCGCCACAAATAAAACTTACCGCCATAATATAACTGCAATATCAAATGTTAAACGCCATCACCCTAACCCTAATCCTTGATTTACGACAACGTTAAGATATATCGATGTAATTTCATCACAGCTGAGACACAACACATTTCATCGTTGAAACAACGATGCGGCAACGTCGTGACGTTACTTTAACGTTGCTTCAACGAGACTGGGATCTTCAATTCAAGTTAGGCAAAGCAAACGAAGGGATTGAAATGAGCGATTGTTGCTGAATGTCAAATGAGCAGTGTTCCGCTATATCAAGTTACGTTCAATGTCAAATTGGACCTGTCTCCCTTGCTAGCACCTCTGGAGTACATGAGTTCACCCTGGTTTTTAGTGGTGTTCGTCTTACTTGATCTTTAGTATCATATGTATGTTTCGTAGATCGTTGTTTGTCCTTTGTTGCTTTTCTTTTGGCCATTGTGTTGATTCTCCGTCTTTGATTTACGGATTCTTATTACTTGTTTGGTATCTTCATATTTTTCTTACATTACCGCCACTTTTCAAACCCTAATATATAATGCTGATCCGACATTCAATATGTAGTTCATCTCTGCTATTACCTCCCACTGTATCGACACCATGCTAATTCTAATAGTAATATATTGCCAACACACTATATACATATAGCATACAGACCGCCTTCAAAATTTGGACAGTCTTCGCTTATTCCGCCAATATTAGCTCGCCCATCCTAACTCTAACCTCTTATGTAATATACATACCACCTCCAATATTGGGCATGTCTCCTCCCATATTATCGCCATCACCATCACCTCCCATATTTTCGCCATCACCACCACTTCCCATATTATCGCCATCACCACTACATCCCATATTATCGCCATCTCTGCCGCCGCCCATATTATCGCCATCACCTTCACCTCCATTGATTTCATCACCACCTGCGTACAATAACACAATTTATATTTAGGAAATCATCTTATTTTAGAAATGTAGCTAATGTTTGGCCATCCTGGTGAGGCCCTTTAATTTTCTTGCTCCCAAAGATTTTTAAATTATTTGGCTTTCAAATATTTTGACTTTGAGCATACCTGATGAAGGTTGTTTCAGAAAGGTTCCGTGTGCACTATATTTGATATCTACGTTCGTTTGTATTACTATTAATTGGGGTTTATTATCTAAATATGTCTTTACACGTGACCAAGTATTTGAATAATTAGGAAAGCAATAAAACGTCACAAATGGAGGCTCATTTATCACTAGACTAAATGTTTGAATCACTACGTCATACCATCATAGTTACCGCTATCGCTACGTCCTGCATGCAGCTTTACAGTTCGATAGACAACTAAGTCAAATGGTCTCCCAGCCACAAATGGTAAAGTTTACCAGTTGCTTGTAACTGATCGGTGGTTATCTCCGGGTACTCAGGCTTATTCTAAAACTGGTCACCATGATATAGCTGAAATATTACTGAAAGTGGCGCTAGGCACCAACAATCAACTCAAATCAAATCATCTTTACATATATATATATATATTGTAACCGACTCGCCGTACATGGAGCTTAAAGAGCGAATTCGCATCGATGCCTACCCCAAATGAGCAAATTCCTGGTCATCAAATGCAGTACTGAATGTATGAGCCTTCCTATTTGGAGGTGGGAGAAAATTATATTTTATAACATAAAAAAACGTCAGGGCGTCTGGTAAATACTTCACGTCTTTTCATCAGTCATGACTTATTATCGGGTTTGTAACTAGATTAACACTATGGGTGCCACTATTTGAGCAGTATCTTGTTATCCTTCCGGGGCACCTGAGTTCACCCACGTTTTTAGTGGTGTTCGGATTATTCTATCTTTAGCTATATCTGTATGTTTTGTATAGATCATTGTGTGTCCTTTATCTTCTGGCCATTGTGTTGTTTGTACTTCTTTGATTTACGGATTGTGATTACCTCCCTTTGATATCTTCAAACTCTTCTTATTGTTGTGTGTAACACCGTCTTTATCACAGAAGCAATGCTAATGATGTCCGCTGATTGGTTGAATGATTTTTTGGTATTTAACGCCATTTTCAGCAATATTTCAGCTATATCATGGCGACCAGTTTTAGTGGTGGAGGAAGCAGGAATCCCCGGAGAGAACCACCGACCCTGGGCAAGTAACTGGTAAATTTTATCACTTGCGGCTGTGAGTCGAGTTTACCCATTTTTGTAATTTACAAAGCTGGGTGCAAACCCACGCCGTATTGATTATAGGCTTGTATGAGCTGCTAGTTCCAGTGACCTAACTCATTGACCAGCCGGGCCCCTAAAGATGTCCAATAACATATACAGCACAGTGGCCGGACGAAAAACCTCTTTGTATCATTAGTTGACTTAAAATATCACCTATTCTAATGCAAGGTAAACTCAATTTGTGACAGTAAAACGAACGATTTACGTCCACAAAGTTTAAAATAAAATGTTATTTTCTCCTAAATTAAGTTTTCCGTTGGATAGCCGATGTGCAGCTTTTCTGAATAGCCGGCGAGAAGGAAATCAGATACAAATGTTAAAAATACCCATACCATGAGCGTGAACTGGCATGCCAGATAGGAATACCATCTTATATGGTGTTGTTACCGCCATGTCATACTTGTAGCGTCATGACTATATAGGACCATTGAGCAGCACTATACAGTTCTGAGTTCGATTCGCGCTCACGGCGATTTGTTCTCGATACAACATCATGTGATAACATTGTCAGTGGCTTACTATGATTGATCAGTATTCATGGAATACCAATTTTCATTGATTTGATGGATAGTTCCAAACCATGAAATCATAAATTGAAAGATTATTTGTCACTAGATATGTATGTACTGATTACAGCTGGATATCACGAAATCACATACACACATATTTATATTTAACTCAAACGACAAAAGTTGTATCATCACAGCAGTTGTTACATATTATTGAACTTGTTCTCGTCCTGGACATAAGTGAAATGCTGCTCGCTGGACGTTAAAAAATAATTAATCAATCATATCTGAAAGTGCAAACAACTTCATGCATACTATTACACTGTAGAAACGAATGTAAAACAAGTATCACGCTAAATATAGCCAACATGTGCTGTACAATGCAAAACTTTAAGTCGTTTGTCAGTTAACTTCATCCCTTCCCTCATTTTTGTATAGGTTTAATATATTATTAAGATATAACTTAAACACTTCTCGCTGTACGTTAAACAATAATCGATCAGTAAACCAGTCAGTCCGTCAATCAATTAAGCAATCAATTAATCAAACTGCCATTCAGTAAATCAATTAATTAATCAATCATTCAATCAACAAACATATCAATCAGTCAATCAATTAATCAATCAACTAAATAATCAATCAGCAAACCAATCAGTCAATGAATGAATGAATGAATGAATGAATGAATGATCAATCAATCAATCATCCCTTACTTACATTCATTTTGACAACTCTGTAGGCTTCTGAACCTGTTGCTGTTCCCTTTACATCCACTATATCTGAATACCTCGCATTTCCCCGTCTCCTCATTGAAGAAATATCTTATTAATGTTCTATTTCTGAACCAACAACGTCCAGAGTCGGCAAGTAGTGTACAATCTGGTGTAATGGTAGGTCTGTGTCCTACAATAGTTAGTTAAGAAATATCTTATAAATGTTCTATTTCTGAACCATCAACGTCCAGAGTCGTCAGGTAGTGTACAATCTGGTGTAATGGTAGGTCTGTGTCCTACAATAGTTAGTTAAGACATATCTTATAAATGTTCTCTTTCTGAACCAACAACGTCCAGGGTCGACAGGTAGTGTACAATCTGATGTAATGGTAGGTCTGTGTCCTACAACAGTTAGTTAAGACATATCTTATAAATGTTCTCTTTCTGAACCAACAACGTCCAGGGTCGACAGGTAGTGTACAATCTGATGTAATGGTAGGTCTGTGTCCTACAAATGGTGAATGTCAAATGAGCAGTGTTCCGCTATATCAAGTTACGTTCAATGTCAAATTGGACCTGTCTCCCTTGCTAGCACCTCTGGAGCA
>MJUT01027936.1:38279-52948 GCA_002080005.1 Gigantidas platifrons | reverse complement strand
AGGAGAGTAAGAGGTAATGCATATATGTGTTAGGGTGATTTGTCCTCAAATTGTTTTCCCCGATTGGAATGATTTTGGGACTAACTAGCATTTTTTTATCATTGATTCTACGTTCTACGTTCTACTAATTGGAATGTTGTTGGAACATTTCCGGCAGTGTAGTATTTCTTTTTCATTTTCATACAGTATATGTAGTTTAATTGGACATAATAGCTACTTTGTTTTTGTATTTAATGTGTTGTTTTGGTAACAATCCTTTGTATATGGATTTCAAACCAATACAAATGATGTTATGTTCTGTTCTGATTTACAGTTGTGTAGTATGACGTATACACATGTAAACACATGTTAAGATAATTCAAACTTTTCTTATTATTACACAACCACATCGTTGGTGTAATGGTTAGTGTTAGTCTCGAGTGCGGTAGAATATGAATTGGTTTAAACATATTTTATTAATTAATGTGGTACCTAACACTACAGGGAGATAACTCTTTAAAATCGGTTGAATGTTTTGATCATATGATGCTTGTATGCAGATTTCAAGCATCTCGGTGATCAAAACTACAGAGAAAAAAGCTGATATGATGCTATTGAATTAATAGCTATGAGTCTGTTGGTTGGAATTTGTTATTTTGATATTTATTACAATGGATATATTCAAGCACACTGCCAAAAATTTTACCTGAAGTGTATGGTACCACCTTAATTCAACATATATACATATAATATTTATATATTAATGCGGTCTTGTCCAGGTAATATTTTGGCATATTACTTGGACAAGTCCACATTAATATCATTATTATACTGAGTGTCTAATTGTCCAGGTGATATGCCAAAATATTGCAGTACCAAATATCACTACAGAAACTTACACGAAGCATGAAAATCAAAGTTATTAATTGGATTGGGAAACAACTTGCAAGAACTTATATTAATCCCTATCCATAGGAATAAAGTTCATTGATAATATAATGTAAATCTCTATTTGGAGAAACATATAGAACTAACTAAAACTATTTTGATAGAACTTACTGAAAGTGTAAAAATATAAAACAATACATTTATATGGTGTTTGGTGTAAAACATGTTTTTTTATGCACAGTAATTTAAAAAAATAAGAAAAATATAAGGGCACTAGGTACTGCTGATGTCATGGGAAACGTTTACTGTTTACTATACAGCTTTGTACATTTAAGAATAAAGTGTTATTTTGATCGTCTCTAGGGTCAGGTGATCCAAAAAGTAAACGATCAATTGTCAAGTTCACAGGAATATCAGTTGCCAAACCAAAGACTATACAATTGGTATCTGTTGCTTTTCCGCTGCAACACATTTTCATTGAAAATTATTAACTTGTTCTCGCTGTGATATTGCCGAACAATTGCTGAGGTGGCGCTAAACAGCAATCACTCACTCTTGTTATTACAGTGACATATGTTACATCTTCTGCGGCAGTAAATGGTCGTCATCATGGTGTTGAAAACGGAAAGGCGATAATTTTCGATGACGTTGAAACAAATCTCGGAAATGGATATGGCGGTTCTACGGGAGTATTTATTGCTCCGACTCCAGGAATTTATGTTTTTTACATAAATTTGCTGGCACAAAGACAAAATACGATCGAATCGACCGTATTCAGAAATGGTTTTCCATTCAGCATGTGCATGCTGGTACCCCAGAAAATACATACGGACCAGGAGGCAATATGGTGGTCATCATGCTACAAAAAGAGGATAACATATACAATAAAATTAACAAAGACCCTAATAGAAATGTTACACTGATTGATGGACCATGGTGTACTTTTAATGGCTTCCTTCTGTATCCTGCTATATAAGCACAAATCAAGGTCAAAAAGTAGAACGGGAGCACGATTATCATTCGACAAATGAGATACGCTTTAAGATGATGTGGATGTCTTGACTAAATAGTCAATACCACCCTATCTTTACATTGAAATGAGGGAGTTAAAGATTTTATACTGGATTTTTAATACGTCACACTTTGTCACCTGACTATTTAGTGAGTTGTAATTATACCAGCTAATTTTTACAAACTCAGTCTAATTTTGATAGACACTGAAGAAGGTCATTTGTTGATCGAAAATGTTGTCAATATATTTTTTGTAACATCTTTATCGGTATCGTTGCACAATCTTCTAGACTTCTACATATATATATATACACACACACACCCACACATTACATACACATACACACACACACACACATATATATATATATATATAATTTTATATTGAAGATAGCTATAATAATTGTGACATATTTTTTTATTAACCTTGAAATATTAATCATAAGTTGGCTATTGCATAATCTGAATAAACCCTCAATCTTGTAAATAACAGGTGGATTCCAATAATAATTTGTGATATGTTTTTGTCTTAATTGAACAATTCTATCATTTGTACATGCAAATAAAATGTGATATTCATCTCCAATTTTTTTATTACAAAATGTGCATAATCTTAATTCTTTTTATATATTATTCCATCTTCAGGTTTCAATGGGAAGCTTCAAGTTTGAAGTTCTACGTTTGGTTATGTATATCCTGTCTTGTTTTGATAATCTAATAAGGTACTCTTCAAATTTAAAATCTTTTTTTACAACTTTATAAAATTCTCTTGCAGAGTTATCCAAATCTGAAATCCATTTTTGAATGAATTGATCACGTTATCGTTCTTTTATCCCTGATTTTATAGAAAATATACATATTGGAAATTGAGATTCAAATACATAACTCAGTCCAGTATCATTAAATACACTTTGAACAAAGGAAATCCACTTAAAATTAATTGTCCCATTCATCTGTAACTTATACATTAACTTATACAGTTTTGAACTCAATTTGCTTTCATTACTAATGAGTCTATTCAAGAAGGATATCATTCTCAGTTTTATCTTTACTGAGAGAGGAAAGCAACCAAGTTCTCCATAAATCATATAACTTGGCGTTGTTGCTCTACCCTGTAAAATATTTTTACAAAATTGTAAATTATTTTTTTTCTAGCGAACATGTGCTTTCAAAACCCCAAACCTCTGATCCATATAGCAATATCGGTTCAACTAGACTGTCAGATAATTTCAATTGTAAATCTACTGGAATAGGTTGTATTTTGATACGTCTATGAACAGCAAATAATGCTTGTCTAGCTTGATATATTAACTTTGACTTAGTTTTTACAAAAGATCCATTGTAATTCATAACCAACCCAAGATATGAATAACTATCTACAATTTCAATAATTTCATTATTTAAAGTGAACACTTTTACTAAATTTAACAACTTTAGACTTTGAACAGTTTATAGATAATTTCCATGATTTACAATAAATATTAAAAATGTTTAAGTTTTTTTTTTAACAGTTTATAGATAATTTCCATGATTTACAATAAATATTAAAAATGTTTAAGTTTTTTTGTAATTCATCAGTTGAATCAGCTAACAAAACTGTGTCATCAGCATACATTAGAATAAATAGTTCAACAAACATGGTTATTTCACTCATACATTTTTCATTTATTTTAACAAGAGGGATGCCTTCTAAAGATTTTAAGAATTCTTCAAGGTCATTCAGAAATAAGGAAAACAGGATAGGGGAAAGGTTTCCCGCTTGTCTGACCCTGTTAAGCATGTGAAAAAATCTGAACATCGCTTTTGGTTTCTAACACAGGATTTTATATTCTTATGCATATTTTTAATAATATCAAAACATTTCTCATGGATACCAAACTTCTGTAATTTTTGCCAGAGTCCTTTTCTCCACACAGTGTCAAAAGCCTTTCGGGAGTCTATAAATGAACAGAACAATTGTTTTACCAAGCAAAATATACAGCGATATAAGTGGATGAAGTGAAAATATATTGTCGATAGTGGAATATCCTTTCCTAAAACCGGTTTGACATTCAGAAATCATATTTATTTCATCTGCTAGTAATGAAAGGCAGTTATTAATAATAGCTGTAAGTAGTTTACCCTAACAGCTGACCACAGTAATAGCTTTGTAATTATCTGGGTCCTTTGGGTCCCCCTTATTTTTGTAAATAGGTTGTATAATTCAAATTGACCAATTTTCTGGAATAACTCCACTATTAAACACAATATTAAAAATATTACAATAAATAGATATAAGTCTTGGATTCGATACCTTCAAATATTCATTTACAATTTGATCGTATCCTGCAGCTTTATTATTTTTCAACAATTTAATACTATCTTCAATCTCCTGCTCAGTAATTTCAGAATTTAACATAGCTTCGCATTCTTCATTTAATTCAATATGTTCATTTGTAATATTATCATCGTACGCATCGTTATCATCGTTCGCGTTTATTAAAAATATTCGAAAAAAGTATTTAGGTCAACCTCTGGATCTTTACTTCCACGACCCGAATATCTATTTAAAATTTTCCAAAGTGACCTAGTATCTGTCTTTGATATTCGACGTATATCATCCTCGCATTTTCTTTGATATTGCGAATAACTAATGTTTACTTCTTTTCTATATTCTTTAGCTTTCGCGTTAATATTTTTTTTATTGACATCATTTTTAGCTAAACCATAATTTCTCCTGGCTTTGTTGAAATCACGTCTTTTTTTGTCGCATTTTTTTTGTAAACCATGGCTTCTGTTTTTCATTACCTTTATTTTGTTTATATTTCCGGTAACCAAATGTTGAGATCGCAGACTTTACAAAAAGATCAGCAATATCACCGACTAAATTATTTATTTCTATTTCGGAAACATTTTCTTGTTGTAAATAGCTTTCTATATTTAGCTCTATCTCATGGATACTATTTCCATTTTCGATCAATAAAATCTGTTTAAATTCATCAGACTTGGATGACATCCAACTAATTAGGGGTGAACTCGAATTGTCAACCTGTGGTTTAACGGTAATGGTGTCAAACGATTTAAAAGAAAACTGGAGTATGCTGTGTACATCGGATATAATCGGATTAAAATCTAATACATTGAGATCTGAAATTACTGGAAAAAGATGTGAAGACACAATAAGGTAATTTACTACACTACTATCTTTGCATGTTTTCTTACCCACTCCAAGATCAGATCCTATTCTAGAGTTAGCTATATACATTGAGCAATTCTGACACAATTCAATTAGTTTATGGCCATATCTATTAGGATGATTTTTGTCCTCAGAAAACCGCTTCAATGGTATATTGTTTTTTACCAAATTTTCATGGTCATACAAATCTTTAATAAGTTCATCATTTTCAGAAAAATCAAGCAATTGCAACAAATCTTGGTCTGGTATAATAAAATCTTCTAGAGTAGAAGTTTTGGAATTAAAATCACCAACAAGGGCTATATGTTTTGTATTTTTTTAAACAGATATAATTTCATCTTCTAATTCATTAAAAGCATCCTCGGAGGAATAAGTTGATTGCTTTGGTGGTATATACACACAGCCAATTATTAAATTGTCATCTTTAAGGGACTAGTGACACGATTTTTCCAAAAAAAATAATTATTGTTCAGCTGACTTTCATTTTATTATTAATTAATAAATAAAAGCAAAAAAGCCGACAATCCTTGATTAATTAGTAAATTTCTCACTTTTTTGTTATCGGGGACGCTATCTGATTAATATTAATGAGATAGTTGGTCACGTGACCTTATGACGTCACTTGTTCTTTTGTAACAAAATGGCTGAATGAACACACGAGGAAGTTATTCACATAGAGGAAAGCATCGATTTATTGCTATGGCACACAGTGACAGCGACATGAACATTGATAAAGCTGTTTCTGATATACGTCCGTACCAGTTTGAGCCTTTACTGGGCACTGCCAGTGTTGTTTTCAACGAAGAAAGTTCAGATTCCGACTCGCACATATGTACATTGACCTTGACCAACATTCGGGTATAATTCCTTTCGTCGCTCGGCAATGTCAAGGGGATATTGTTGGTACACCTTGTAGTGTTTTTTTCCTCGTAGATTTTCCGGCACGGCCTTGATCACCAGGTCGTGATCAGAATAGCGCGCAAATCGGACCAATATAGCTCTCTGTGTGCGGTCTTTAGTTTTACGCAATCTATGCACATTTTGAAACGAAATTTCATTTTGAATTTTAAGTTAAGTTTTTATGAATTCCTTTATTACTCTTTCTGTATTTTCACCCTCTATTTCAGTTAAACCTTCAAATATCAGATTATACTTCATTGAATGGGTTTGCAACTTTATTAAATCCTCGCGGAACCTCTCATTTTCCCGAAGAAGGTAAACTCTGTCCTCATCTACCTCATTCATTCGCCCTTCAATATCATTGTGGTGTTGTTCCTCGTTTTGTAGAGTTTTATCATGTTCATGTATTTTGTTTTTCATACTTTGAATGTCATGTTTAATGTCACTTAAGCCACCCTCAAGTGATGTTAATCGATGGCTGATACTGTCTAACACATGCAGTTTTGATAGTTGTTGACTTGTTTGCTGTTAGAAATTATCAAATCTTTGATTGAGTATGTTCAGTGTTGTCATTAACATATCGAACGCAACCAGCGGTGGGTTTGACTGGTTTGTCATATTTGTTGACATATTGGTTTGCAAGTTGTTCTGCATTTGTTGATTTGGTATGAATGGGGCTGGAGGTCTTTTGCATTGAGGTAACTGAGGTCCAATGGGTATTGCAGGTGAACTATGTCTAGGCGGCTCAATATACGGTTGTTGAAAAAAGGGGGGATGTCCGGGTGTGTTTGACACGTATTGGAGACTACTAGGATATGTTTCGCATAGGTTCATACTAGGATTCATTAAATTGAAACTGTTCATACCATAAATGGATTCATTTGCCTGAGCAATAACTTGCGAAATATCATGGGGTTGTGTCGTGGACGCGGCCATTATCACTGTTTGTTTTGATGGTGGCGTCAAACCCGTACTCGAACTTTCGCTCCTTTGCCTTTTATTCCGTTTTGAATTCTTGCCCATTTAACATATAGTCACTAATGATAAAGGACTTAACCTTTATACCACATTTCATTGCCATATAGCCAATACACGGCCTCAAATACTCTAGACTTCTCCAGCTGCAATGTTCGTATCTGTTCAGTCCGCCATTTTATTTTCACCTCTGCAATTACGTCTGCAATTAAGGCGAGTTAATATTATTAGTTATCTTGGTGTAATCAGGGGTGTACGGAATTTTACACCGGTGTTGAAAATTCATACATCCCTGATTACACCAAGATAATGAATTTAGTTCTTATGAAGCTTTCTTTTACTTCTTTTGATTACACCAAGATAACGAATTTGATTTTTTTTTCTTTTGGAAAAAGTACGGGAAAAAAGTACGCGAAAATGTATTGTATTATAACGTCATATCTTCGAAAAACATTTAACGTTGTATTTAAACGTTGCATATGAAACATTTCGGTTTGGGTGCTTTTGAAAAGAAGTTGAAATATTTAGAGAAGACGAAAGAAAGGCGATTGAAAGAAGAAGTATTTAGACAAAGAAGAAGACGAAGTATTTTCTAAAATTTCTGCTTCTGTAAGGGAGCAAATCTTTTCGTCGCCATTTTCCCTTTGTGTGGTTTGAGTAAATAAATATGGATAAATCAACAGAGTGAAACTGAACAATAATTAGAAAATTTTCGGACAGCATAGATTCATGCAATAATTTGGGAATGTGACTATGTGCTCAATGTATGTCATCTGTATTGTATGATTTGAATATTGTAGTAGATCGTAGAGTGATGTGTGCTGACGAGTACTAGAAATACACAGAATGCAACAGTTGTACCTTGACGCCATCACCAGACAGACGATAATATTGAGATCCTGTAACTTCCATGGTTTGTGGCCGTTACAACTCCTTGTACAACTATCGGTAAGTAGAGCCAAAATACTACATTGGTGCTGCGACTCCTCGAACTTTTTTCGCGGGGCGCTGTCGTGTTTTTTAGAAGAAAGGGACGAGGGTGATCAGAGAGGTTCTGAGAGCCATCGTTGGGTTCCATCTCAGTTTTCTGGAGGAATACTGAGCTGGGGTATCGTTAGCGCTCAGGGGCACTGAGGTTAGCGATTTTTAAACGTTTTGTGGAGGTATCCACGGGAATTTCGTTTGTAAAACGGGGGAAGGGGAAGATTGGTCTGCTGGGGAACTCCTTGTGGGATAGGTGTACACCCCGTATCCATCTTGGACTAAAACGTGGTCGCAACTGGTACCCGGTTAACAGTCGACCTGCCGAGCAAAGGGTTTTGGAGAAGACTTGCGTGTGGTAAACTTCTTGTGGGATAGTTGTGAACCCCGCAGTCAACTTGCAGAAATTGTGATCGTGACTGGTACCATTTTACCAGTAACCGGGTAAAGGGACGGGCGGCATATTTAACAACGTGGCCGGCCGGGAAGTTTTAAAAACTTGGGAAAAAAATTATAAATAACATCATTTATTACAAAACCAACACTGAAAAACAACGATTGGTTAAAATAAATAAATAAAATACAAATAAACAAGAGAGTGGTCAGTGTAAAAATTTGGCCACTCGAAAACATACAGTTTGCATTCATATACCTAGAAAAAACAACAATCGGGTTTAAACAAGGTAGAAATGGCGAAAATAAGAATCAATGAATGTTCATATGATGAGATGTTGTCCCTCCCAGACCCAAGGGCTAAGATTAATATCGGCTAGAAGGTTGTGGATTGTGAGGGAGGAGAAGGGAAACCTGAAACCCATCGATGTGGAATACCTTTTAGGGATAACTAGCATGCAAAATCTTGCAGGTCTGTTAGATTTTAGTCCGTGCAGAGTGAGAAAAGGAGAAAGAAGAGGTAAGACTTATGCTTACAGGGAGGAGACTCTGGATATGGGAACAGGAAGGCACGTTTCCGGGTTAGCTCGGGGGCACCTTGCTGCTCCTCGGGGATCCGGTCATGCCAACCTGTTATCCAAATACCGGAGTCGTCCTACAGAAAATATTTGGAAGGAAACTAGTTTCGATGGAAAGTATAGGGAAGCCAATTATGGGGAATACTGGGGGTGCACAGCTGGTGTAGGGCAGGAAAATAAGGGGTCTAAGGATTATGGGGAGTGTAATATACCGGTGATTGACACATCTGATTCTCCGGATATCCCAAGAAGAAAGAGAAGGGAGATTAATATCAAAGCAGAGGTTGAAGTTCGTGTGGGGAGAGAAAGCTGGGACCAGAGACACTCAAGAGACATGGGAATGGGACAGGAAAGTGGGAACCCCAGAGATTACAAGGGACACAGTAATCTAATGAGCAGGGAAACAGGCGGTGGCAGTGGGCAGTATGGAATTCAAGTTGAAGGGAGAAAGAGAGGAACAGAAGTGGAAAATTGGGACCAGTTTCAGAGAACAGAGATCAGGGGAGGGAGGTCAGAGATAAAGGGGCTTATTTCAGACTCGGCCAAAACTTTGCTGATTATGAATAAGGAATTTAAGAATACCCCTGATAGAGTGTCAAGGAGCCCCACCCAAAGCAGAGGGGTAATACAGGCAGGCAACAGCTATGAGAAGGAGGCAAGCCCTAAGTTAACAAATGGTCATTCAGTGGTAACCGTGAAGGATGGAGGTTCCCTCCCAATAACAAAGATGGAAGGAAGCACCCGGAGGAGTAGCTCTCTGGAGCGGAACAGCGAGTCCTCCAGAAATGGGGAAGGTTCACACTCCGAGATGGGAAGGGAAAATAGTATGATATGTAGGGCCAAAACTTACGGGAACAGTTTCACGGAGGAGGGACAGAAAGAGAAAATGGAGGGCTCTGGCACATTCAGCACGGCAGGGGAGCAAGAACCTCTTAAATGGGGGTGTAGCCCTCCGGAGGAATGTGTTAACCCACAGAAGGGAGAAAATTACGGGGACGGTTTCACAGGGAAGGGACAAGGAGAGAACATGGAGGGGGTTGCTACACTCACTGCGGCAGGGGACCAGGAACCTCTGGAAAGGGGATGGGCCTCTGCGGAAGATTCCTTTATTCAACCAAGGGGGGAAACGTACAGGGACGTTTTCACATTGATGGGACAAAGAGAAAATACGGAGGGGGTTGTCAAACTCAGCACGGCAGGGGACCAAGACCCTTTGGAATGGGGGAGGACCTCTCCGGAAGAGCGTGCTAACCCATCGAAAGGAGAATGTTCAGGCTCGGAAGTGGGAGTAGCATTAATTGGGACATGCATGGGAGAAATTGATAGAGTCAGTTCCATAGGGGAAGGAGAAGGATTGTCCACAGGTGTGACTGTGCACACTGAGGGGGACAGGGGATTTCCTGAGGATGGTCGGACACACTGCCGGGATAGTGTGAGAGTGCCAAGAGGTGGTGAGAGAGGGAGCCAAATTGCTTTTTGTGACAAAGGTTCACTTGGGAGCAAGGGACCCGCAGTTAAGAGTGCCGTGAGGGATGATGTTGGGTCGGGCCCCGGTAGCGGCTGTAGAGGGGAGGGTGAACTGGAGGTCGGAGACTTGACGCTTTTTGGGGAAGGGTGTCGGGAACCCCTGAGGGGTGACCGGGTCCTTTTCCCCAAGGGTAATAATGTCAGGTGGGGATATGAACCTGGCTGGGGCTAATAAATCTGTAGAGGGGCCAGAACCGGAGGACAGTTCCACGATGGAAGAGTCGGTGATCACATTCTCCGGACAACAGAGCAGGGAACCCCTGGTGGGAGATTTGATCTCGTCGCCGGAGAGTGTGGTGTTTGGTGGGGAGAATGCGAGGGACTCCGTTGCTGTCGGGGACATGTGCCGACTTGGGGCAAATGGGGCTAGTGAAAATGTCGGGTCTGATTCAGGGATTGGTTCCGCAGCGGAGCGCAGTGTTCTCTGGAGCGGGGTACGGGAGGTCCCCGTTGGGGTGCTTGACCCCGTCGCTGGAGTGTGGTGTCATGTATGGAAGGGAGAGAGGATGCGGTTCTTGGCATGGTTGTAGATCACCTCGGGAGAGGTGGGGCCTGGAAAGGTGCGGGATCGGATCTTTCCACGGGGGAAGGGATAGGGGCCACGCTCTCCGGAACAGGGAACACCAGGCCCCGGGTGGGGTACTGGACCCAGTCAACGGAAGGTGTTGGATCGAGCGTGGGAGAGTTAGAGGTCAAAGTTCTTTGCAGAGATGTGTATCCTTTTGAGGAAAACTGGATTCGGGAAAATACAGGGTCTGGGGTAGAGGGCACTTTACTTTGGACAGGAAACCAGACTCCCCTTATGGTGGAACCAACCCCTTCCCTTGTAAATAAGAAAGTGTACGACAGGGATGCAGGGAACGCGAGTCCTTTAAGTGATCTGTACCAACTGGGGGAAACAGTAGGGTAACGTGTGGCTGATGTGGGTAATGGGGCACGCCAGGAGTCTGCTGCTGAAGGCGGTGACACTCTTGTTGGGAGCACAGACCCGGACCCTTTAGATCTGTCAAAGGACCAGGTCCATTCGGAGGGGGAGGAATTGAAACATGAAGATATGGAGGAGCTTCCAGCAGAAAGGAAACTGACAGGGGACAGTGTGGTTATTGAGAAGGGGGAAAGGTGCCAGTCACGGGAGACGCTCCCAGCCGAAAGAGGGTCGACGGGGGCTGGGGTCCCTGTGGTTGGGAGGTCTGGGTCGGTCAGTGTTACTGATGGTGTTGATCAGTCCATCGCTGGGGACGTTGGGATGTCGGGATGCAGACCATCCAAGGTGTGCGGAGGAGACAACTGCAAAGGGACAGGATCTTACAGTTGGGACCCAAGAGGTGTCTCAGCAGTGAACGAGCATTATTAAATATTGAATGTGAGCAGGTGGGCTGGGGAAGAGGGTCAACGTGGCTTTTGCATTGCACCTGTTGGTGTAGGGGGTAAGCAAGTTAATTGCTGTAGCCAGTCTTCGTGCCTTGGGGGAAATGGCCCATTTGCTCCTCTGGTTGGTCACTTGTTGACCTTTTGACCGGAGGGCTCATCCGGCCTCCTGGCGTGTGGCTACTGCTTGGTCATTGGGACCGGAGGTAGTGTGGCTCCTTTGGTTAGGATGCTGGAGTGGGCTCCGGCCGGGCAGCTGGAGAGTAAAATGTGTTGGCATGATTTATGCAGAGACCATGACCAAACAAAAGCACTGGTGGATGATAGCATTCTGCATGATGTAAGCTCGGGTGTAATTATCAAGTATATTATAGAAGCATGAGTCAAGATGTGCACTGGACTACTTCTGGGAGCACACAATGGGGAAAATACTGTATTACCAGATCAGAGGTTATAACAAATACATCTGAACAGCTTTGCTCTTGAGACTTTGTTCAGTAATATCAATGCAAGGACTGGGGGAAGGTTCAGGTGGGGAATTCAGTTTGGGGACTCACAGTGGAGAAACGCTGAAGGGGGTTCTTGGGCACTAGTATTTAATGTGGCTGGTTAGAATGGCAAAGCAACTGTCTGTGCTTTGTATGTGCCAGGGTACAGCGTCATCTGGTGTGTAGCATATATAATTTACTAGCCCCATGCCTCCTA
Source organism: Gigantidas platifrons (assembly GCA_002080005.1). Classification (NCBI taxonomy): domain Eukaryota; kingdom Metazoa; phylum Mollusca; class Bivalvia; order Mytilida; family Modiolidae; genus Gigantidas; species Gigantidas platifrons. The sequence continues at coordinate 40,468 of MJUT01027936.1, read as the reverse complement.
GAAGCGCTGTCTCAGTGATATCTGAAGCGATAGGTATTGTGGAGGCATCACCAGCCTCTTGTGAGCCCTAAGTTGGTCTTTGGATTTATCATTATATCCCGGACAAAAACTTGTTTTGGTATTTCTGGTCATGGCCATACTCTACTGGTCATCATATTGTCCTTTCAACCCATCCTAGAGTGACCCTTGGTATCCTGATTAACACTAGTTTTGGAGGATTTCCCAGTTTAGCTGCAGTCCAGGGTCCTTTAAGATAAAACGGGGAGGAGTGTAGTAGATCGTAGAGTGATGTGTGCTGACGAGTACTAGAAATACCCAGAATGCAACAGTTGTACCTTGACGCCATCACCAGACAGACGATAATATTGAGATCCTGTAACTTCCATGGTTTGTGGCCGTTACAACTCCTTGTACAACTATCGGTAAGTAGCGCCAAAATACTACAATATTGTTATTATGCAAAAATCATAACAGACATGATAATATTTAATTTAGCAAATAATAAAATAAAAAACATTGAAATAATGGAAGTGAACAACCGGATATCGTAACCTTTTAACAAAAATGAATTTATCAAATAGATATAAAATAAACGTAAGAGACATTCAAAGGGGCAATCAAGAATGGACAATCCAGAGATACTGGCAACATTGGGTACACAAGAGACAGGACGAAGACAAACAAAACACAGCACAACAAAGAAAACTAACTAGATGCTAGACTAGAAGACTATTTTTTTTAAATTCCAGCCAATCAGAAACAAGATTTGCCCATGGCGACCATCTTTTTTGTCCAATTGGGATGAAATTAAGAAATCTTATAGTGACTTTCTATAGATGCTTCCTGTAAAATGTTGTTTTATTTGGTCAAGTGGTTTCAGAAGAGAAATCGGACAGACAGAAAGAAGAATTGCCAATGACAGCAATGACAGCCATGTTTGTTAACGGATCGGGAAAAAATGATTAAACTTTATAGAGGACCTTCCATGGATGTTTCCTACCACAGTTCGGTTCTTTGGCCAAGTGGTTTCAGAGGAAACGATTCAAATGTGAAAAGCTAACAGACGACGGATGCCAAGTGATGACAACACCTCACATGCCATTTTGGCCAGGTGAGATAAACAGATGAGTATAACGTTAGAGATAAGCGATGGGTCAATAAAGGATGTACAGTCCAGAAACACAGACAAGATTGGTTACAAGACAGAGAACAAAGACATATTGGCCATAAAGTAACCAAAGCAAAAACAATCCTGGTTGGCCACAGAGTAAACAAAGTGACACAGTGAAAACAAGCCTGATTGGCCATAGAGTAAACACAGTGACACAGTGAAAACAAGCATGACTGGCCATAAATTAGACAGAGTAAAGATCATTATGGGTGGCTATAAAGTAAAGAAAACCGATACAAACCTGAGTGGCCATAGCGTAGAAAAACAAAAATATCCTAATTTGGCATAATGTAAGGTAGCGAAAGCAAAATCAATCTTGGTATATCACACAGTAGACAAAACAGCAAAAAATATGAGAATAAATATTGCTTGTTTGATGGTGTTTCAACAATATTTCAGTTATATCATGGCGGTCAGTTTTATTGGCGGAGGAAACAGTAGGATCCCGAGAAAACCACCGACCTGGCGCAAGTCACTGACAAACTGTATCACATAATGCCGTACACCTCGCCCTGGTCGCGATTCGAAGTCATAACATCAGTGGTGATAGGCACTGAATACATAGGTAGTTGTAAATCCAACTACCATCGGATCACGGCCACGACGGCCCATTGAGAAAAAATAAATTTCCTCAGAGGTAACACACACATTTTAAAATATTAACCTACGTATCTTTGAACTTAACAACAAAAGGTAAAAGTTTCTTTTATGGTATTTTGGAATATAGTGAAAATCAACGTTAGAGAAAACTGAAATAGCAACCAAGAATGGACACTCAAGAGACAAAAGCACCACACAACTAGAACAAAGTATAATACCTTTAATGAACACCATTGTGGCGAGTGTCCCAATAGTGATACATGGAACTCTAATTCAAATTATACAATACACAAAACACGGCATTAATTGTGTCAATCGCTTACACCATTACATGAAAGGAGTTGGTTGTACGTACACGTTACTTTAAAAGTAACATTAATCAAAAGTTAGGAATAAGTCATTGTATTTTTGTTACATT
>MJUT01027936.1:17228-28491 GCA_002080005.1 Gigantidas platifrons | reverse complement strand
TGTCATATAAATATTGTTTGTAGGAAAAATGAAATATAAAAATAAAACGATAAAAACATTCCTAAGACATAGAAAAATCAATCTTATATTGAACTTATGTAAAATTTCGGTTGTGCACGAATGAAAAAATATTTAAAAACACAAATATAGTTATACATAGAAAAAATGTAATTTACTTTTGTAAATTGTCAGCATTGTTTTACAATAAAAACAATACTTGCGTAAAGGTAAATTAATACGTCACCGTATCGATCTCAAAACAATGTGTTTAAACTGATAAATTATTGTAAACGTTTGTAGTGTTTAAACTTTTCAATGGTTTCTTTATAGAATCGCACACTTGTTCATATTAGATAACTCTTGTTTACTATCGTTATACAGATTTTATCTAGATTTGCCAACATAAAATGTATACTAAATTCGTTTTATTATGTTTTCGGGACATATTTACTTCAAATAGTCAGGACGATTGGATAGTTGAAGGTAAGTCTACCTGACAGGTTGTTTATTTTATTCTTGTTGGATACAATTTCTATTCAATATATAAATATGATACCGTTTTTTGAGCAGTACATTTGTAAGTGATATTTTTGAAACACGATTTTGTTAGCTGGTTCTTTGTATTGTATCTTTCATCCTCGTCTCGTTCGGAATACATATGTACATGTATTCCTACATGAAAGTTGTCACTGGTCTCAAACACGATTTAAATATAAGGTGATGTTCGTGTCGTTTAACAGTAATACGAGGGGTATCACTTGTAGAGCAGAAACTGTTAACTCTCCCGGAGCATCTACGTTCTCTTCTCGTTTTTAATAGGGTTCGTGTTACCTAATATTTAGTTTTCTATTTAGTGCTTTGTAGATCATTGCTTTTCTTTTTGTCCTTTTTATTTTGACAATTGTATTCTCTGTCCTTTGATTGACCTCTTTTGATTACCCTTGGTATCTTCAAACTGTTCTTCTTAAATCGATCTTATGAAAATTATATTTAACCCTCGATGAAACCCCTCTATTCGTGTCCTCAAAAGTGTTTGTGTAGAACGAATCAAATACAGATTATAGCAACTATAGACTGCACACAAAACACATCTTGCAGCAGTTCCTGATAAATGTTTGCTATGAGTTTTATTTGCTGGAGCGTTGTAAGGCAAAACATATAGACCCTATCAATTGCATCCCTTTACCCAACAATCAATTAATTGTATTTATATTACGGATTACGATGATATATCTATATGTGTTGAGCGTCTTCCGTTTGTCCGCTTTTTGTTGTCAGTAAGTCCCATTCGTTTATGTTATAAAACTGATGTAAAAATGAAACAGTGAAGATCAAGAATTCCACCAGTTACAACGAATACGAACAATTAAATTCCCAACCATTACACTATACACTTTGTCAATAGTTAAGTGCCACCGGATTAATTTTCATACAGAAATTGTTTTTTAATTTGACCTTTTATATGTGTACAGATTCCAATTCAACGAATAACGCGTCTTCGACCGATTATATCGCGAATGCATCAACCAGTGTTACATTTAGCAAAGCGTATTTTCTAGTAGAAGTTGTCCGCATATTTTAATTTTTATTGTTGAAAATGCGAAAATTAGCTATAGCGGAAAGATGGCAAGTTGTTGGCCTGCTACAGCGGGATTTTGCAGCAGAAGCGGGACGGGTTAGACAAAAGGGTATCTCACTGTGATTGTCAGCCTTATGCAGCGTTTGAACAGGAAATGTTGATGAAATGCTGCGACCTCAAAAGGCCTCGCTAACTACACATAGACGTGACCAATTTATAATAATCTACACAAGAGGATATTCCGTTTCCAGATCATGAACATCAGCATGAACATCAGCATTTTCCGTCGGAATGATTTGCTTATTGGTGGTCAACGAAGTGTAATACTGTCAACAGATAGCTCAATTTACAGCTGGAGTGACTCAGAACACCAATAAAACCGTAACGGCGTTGTATATAATAACAGCATGCTTTATCGCTAATTGGTATTCAAATATTTATGGACATATGTAAATCATGTAACAAGATGTCATGCGCACACACATAAATTGGTTAAAGGGCACAGTGTGGCTTTTTTATTTTTTATTTTTTTCGGTCGAAGTGTAGATATATAGAAAACAACAAAAATGACGGAACGTCGTTTTGAAATATCCCTTTTTGATACTAAGTTTTGGAGTAGCAAAAGATTCATATATTAATGAATACAAACATATGGTATTATTTATCATCATACATGGAGCGAGTTTGAATAATGGTAATGACTTGGCACATATTCCAATTGTCAATATCCTAGCAAATTACATAATCATGTTAACGTAAAAATAACATGAAAAATGATATGAACAGTGCAATAACAACACTACTGTGTGAACCATAAAAAACATGCATGTATCTGATTCATTGTTAGATAGCTTATCCAATCACAATTTACTTTAATATTATTCATTGTCTAATCAAACATCAAACATGTTACTTCTAAAAATGCCAATCAGGCATGCATAGCTAATGAGATTAATGGTCTTTGCAAGAGACCAGGTTATAAAAGAAGAAAACAATTACCCATATTACATCACTACCCGCTCTTCTTTTGAATATAATTCACATTATTTGTTATTTTTTTATTCATACTTTTTCTTATTTTGTAGATTATAAATTTTAATACTTGAAGAATGGGGAATAGTCCCTCAGGTAAGGATGGAGTCAAGATACTTCAATGTTACTCAATTATGCTATGCACGGAGAAACACTACGTCACTTTTTTAAATCCAGTGAAGCAATACGAATTCATTTTAGACGGACTTACAGTTGACACCAGTCATTCCATAAATACATGCCAAGCAGTCAAATGATTAAATGATCATGTCTTATATTGCAAAGGAATATAACACATAACCGCAAACCGAACAGACAAGCCAAAACAAATAAACAGCAACAAAACGAAAACCAGAGTTGGAAGGCATGTTTTTGCAAGACATCTTGGTGATTTCATTTTGTCCATATATTAAATAGCAGCGAGATTGATGAATTAAGATTTCTTGTGGGGACTTTTTAATAACATGCATGGAATGATTCTACACGGATACTTTCGTAATTATAATCGTGCTTTTGATTTGTGATAATGACCGTGCATCTTCTGTTTTGTTTTGTATTTTATACTGCCGATCGACGTTTGTGTGTTTAGCACGTTAGTTTGAAGCAGACTGCGAGATAGAAGTAATATACAACAAGAACAAGAACGCCATGCTCATGACACATTTGTTCAAACTGGTTTTTCATATGTATTCATATGTTTGCTTGTTTGAAAATGAAGAAAACTTTGGGAATACCAAATGGGTAATCAGAGGCGGTAAATCAAAGAAGGACATACAACACCATGACCAAACGTAAAAGGACAAACAATGATCAACAAAACACCACACAGAAAACAGACATTGAACAACACGAACCCACTAATGATCTGAGGTGAATAAGGGTAATAACAAAATTACCGAACACAGAGCAATCTTCCAAAGGGAAATTCTAAACTCATAAATCAATAAACAGAGAAAATCAGTCAACAACCCTGAAATCAGATGTTCCGAAAGGGTCAGCAATTCCTGCTCCACTAGCGCATCCGTCGTCTGACTCGAACATAAAGAACATAAATGAAAAATGAACACCTACAAAACATGGGGTCAATGACGAACCTATATTATATTTACGTGGAAATGGCAGCAGACATGAGTTATAATTTCGGACTGCTACCTCAAGCACATTTATCGCTACGGCTCTTCAATAAGAATACATTTTTCATCTGATACATATCGACGTGATGTTATATCCATTTAAATTTAGATTATCCAATAAAATACGCGTAGTACAGATAACTCGTGAGAAAATCAAATGGAACACAAAAGTCCACCTAGAAGAAAGAGCATACCATATGCTAGATCCTAGATTATTGCATATAATGCTATCGACACCGTGATAGGAATCATAAATGTTCTTGTAATGGTTATTTCCATCAATAGAATACAAATTTACTTCAAGAACATAAACAAAATGGATGAAACAAAATATATGGATATTTTTTCATTGCACAAATTCATACAATCTAATCAAAATTAGTTTTTTGTTGTATCTTTGTAAATAATGTTTTGGTGATGCTCTAATAGCTTACGAAATCCCATATGGGGTCACGTCAGGGTCATATTTACAACCGACCAATCAGCCATGAGCCTGCCAAATCTCGAGGTGCTAAAAATCAAGAATATTACGCTGATCAAATGAAAAACAAAAAATACAACACTGTCGGAATAATTCCAAAATCAAATATCAAAATCGTAGAAGGATGCAAAATCGATACCCCTAATACACAAGGACATGACCTCTAACCCCTAATACACAAAGACATGACAGCTAACTTTCCTGGCTTGGTACAGGCACTGCAATGACCCCATATGTGATGGCGTTAGATTTTAGTGCATTGCCAAATACAATTTCGAACAAATAATATAATTTTAACAAGATTAGATTCCATAGAAAGTGCCCTGTGTTTTATATCCTAATTACTATTACGTTTGTTGGACATTATGGACAATGAAGATTCAAACGATCGGTTTATGGTCGAGGAAACTGAACATGTTACACAAAAGAAAGGTTGGTTCATTTCATCCTTAGTATACACAAATATATATAATGTATTTAGGATTTATCAGACAGATGTACGTAAAAAACCATGAACAATGTATTCTATTTATTTGTGATATCAATTCCAAGATTTTCAGAACTGGACACACAATTGGTGAAATTTATCCGATATCACTTGAAAAGTATTATTAGCCGTATTATTATAATTTTCACGGGGTACGATGTTATTAAGACACAAAACAAAAAACTGAATGAATTTAAGGAAGAACTTCCTGATGACTTCAAAAAAGTTTATCGAAGAGTGTCAAAAAAGAGTATTGGTATTCGACAATGGATTTCAAAATTCACCCAGTAATGAGACTGAAAGAACTGATCACAACAATCAAGTTGCAAACTTTTTCAGAAGGTTGAAGAAATGCCAGACTCGACGATGGATGTACATCAGAACAAAATCTCTGAAATCCAGAACAAAACTGGACAAACTATCAATTTTCCTATTTCCATGCCTTCAGAAGAATTGGAAAACCGTTACCAGGCACTGAATTTCTGTATGATGATTATTGGTTACCAAAGAAATAATAAAAATAAAAATTATAATAATAATTACGAGTGAATATAATTTAATTTAAAAAAAACAACTAACTGCTCTATTCTATTGTTACCAGTTGATACATATCAAGATTATTTTTCATATAAAAAAAATACCACACCATCAGAACAGCATCAAGGCCTTCACCTGGGTACAAATGCGGAAACGCACCTCGATCTTCACCTGAGTACTCACGAGGACAAGCGAAACCATATCTATCCAATACGGAAAACTTGTTTCGTATATAGCTTGTACAATAATGTTGTCATAATTTATAAAGTAACAAAAATAGTCGGGACCAATTTTCATATTACAAGATTGATCAAATTCTTAAGCTCGTTCATAAAAAGAAATGTTAAAACATCGGTCTGTATTAGCGGCCTGTATCACCGGCCTCTAACGGCGACCGGTAACTGATCTTAGAGGCCGCATTTACAATAGCATTGTTGGGGGTATCATTGTGCAACTATTTTCATCAGTTCCTGTCTATTCGTCACATATTTCATAATATCTCCATGTCACTAACTTTTCTTGCAAAAACATATAATTTCTATGTTCTTGACATACTCAATATTGTAACAAATTATTGAATGGTAAGTTTTTCTTAGGATACAAATTAAAAAAATAAACATAAAAATTAAACAATATTGGAAGCTAAAATAAAGAATATTAGCATATTCACTATATCAGTGTAGATAAACAAACATTCTAAATTGAAGCTTTAGATAAAGAAATCAAATATTTGAATTACAAGATAAAAATGTGATATATCATGAAAATACATATTACAAAACGTATTAAAATGACAGTGAAAGGGAAATATTTCCACGGAGGCGTTTAATGTATTACCAAAATATTGTATTATCACTGAGGGCAATGTTTGTGAGTCTAATTAAATCTATTTTTAGAACGATTCGTAAACATTTAACATCTGGTGTCGAGTGACGTCAGAGGACAGGTTTCAAATAAACAATCGGCATTGACAATCAACAAACGGGTTTCATGAAGTAGTTAGAGAACCGTTCTGAATATTGGATCGTTGGATAAAGACAAATAAACGGATCACACAGACTTTCTAGTTTTAAATCGATTGAATGGTAGTCTATTTGTGTAAATATTTTTTTTAATATTATACAATTATGGCAATCGGAAGAGGTGAATATCCAAAATTGTCAACCCCACTAGGGTTATTTCCTTCGTGGGGTTGACAATTTTGGATATTCAACGATTCAGAGGGCCGTAACTGTTTTATTATACCGAATAAACAGTTGAAATATACTGTTTAATATTTGAATTGCCAAAGTATTATTCCATATTTTTACACCGTTGAATAATAGGGTTATTCAATGGACGTGTGTAATTCTTGAGGTTATACACCGTTGAATAATAGGGTTATTCAATGGACGTGTGTAATTCTTGAGGTTATTCACCGTTGAATAATAGGGTTATTCAATGGACGTGTGTAATTCTTGAGATTATTCACCGTTGGCGGCGATTAGAAACAAAAATATCAAGAATATTTGATGTCATGTGATTATCTTTTAACCAATAGAATTGATTCTTTATTATGTGAGGTATAATAATGACAATTAAAATATTTTTCATTATATACCACATGAACTAAACAATCGTTTCTGATCAAATATTCTTACTTTTTCCCCAAATAGCAAGATTAATATTTAATATGTTAATGTAACCAGATACAATATTTAAAAGGTCTAAATGAAAAGATTATATATATTTTCTAAAATATAAATATAGATTGAACTCGATAATTAAGACTGCAAGCAATATGTAATTTTACACATTTAATTGTCGAGTTACATGTATGCATTGTATTTAAAGCATAATTACACCTAATATAAGAATACTGGATTCTGATTGGTTAATCACCGTGATATTTTGAATTTGCAGAATGTTTACTTCATGTAGGTATATTTACATAAGATTTAACTTTTTTCATGGTATTTGCAAAATCGTATTTGCCGTTTTCATCCTTCACCGAGACGCTTGTAACAAACATTGTAAAACGTTATCAGATGTGCGTTTTATGTAACAATCGTATTTGCCGTTTTCACCCTTCACCGCGACACTTGTAACAAAATTTATAACACGTTATCAGTTGTGCGTTTTATGTAACATCATTCGGTAGAATTAAACAGATACATCCTATTAGGTCCTGAAAACTACAAACAAAAGGTATTATTTATTTTGCCAGTGTTCTAAATAATATTCGGTGTAATTAAACAAATATATCATGTTTGGGAGGGGTATTTGCGAAGAATACCAGTCTTGAGACTAAATTTCCTTCACCATTCGGCTCGGGAAATTGTTCGTCTCTCGACTGGTATTTTTCGCAAATACCCCTCCCAAGCATGATATATCTGTATAAAGGCTGGTGTACAAATATCACGGTTAAACAAATTGAGCTGATTTACTCTTTGGACAGTTAACGTATATCTTCAGATCGAACAACACACTCCCAGGAACACTGAATTAGCGAAAAGGGAAATGGATGTTAGTAAACATTAGACACTATCCAACATTACATTTTAGACACAGTAAAGGAAGATCTCTTTTATTGCTGTGTTGCATTCACATAGTAGGGTCCTTGACAACGAGAATAACGCATACAATGTATATAATATGACCCTTAGCTACAATTGATGTACTCTTTACATCTGACGATTAACGCTTTGTAGCTTTAAGGGACCGTCGTGATTGTGATCGTATGGTAGTTGGATTTATATTTATCTATGCAATCAGTGTCTATCACGCTAACGTTGTGAGTTCGAATCCCGCTCAAGCAAGCTGTATTCGATACAACATTATGTGATAAAGTTTGTCAGTGACTTGCTGCAGGTCGGTGGCTTTCTCCGGGTACACATATTTCCTCCACCAATAACACCGACCGCCACGATGTAGCTGAAATATTGCTGAAGGTGGCGTTAACACCATACCCATAACCATTCACATAGTTGGGTATTTAAAAAAGAGAATAACTCACAAAATGTGTGTAAAACGACCCCATGCAAACAGTTATCTAATAGAAAAATTAAGTCAAATTATATATAAAGATTATCTGAAATCCAAGCTAACCTGCACCATAGATCTTTGATTAAAATAGAAACTGTTCTGTTGTACCACTATAGCATTTAAAAATAAATGATAGGATAATTTGACATCCTTAAAAATTAACCCCGTACGCGATAAAATCACAGGTGCATGTGACACGGAATTACCATCTCTTTTTAACTTTCTGTTTACATATTTATTTTCAATAAAATTCCAGGTTATTTCATCTTTTACCCTTATTCTAACTTGCTCTGTCTATAATCTTATGCTAACAACAACATGCGTGTGCCGATACGCCAACGTACGTGTGTCGATATATAAAAAGCAAACCTGACCTTCCACTCAGCAGACATCTCAGATCGACGGGCCACCATGATTCTTTCGGCAAACTGATGGTCACCATTATAGACCATAACCCCAAGTGGGATGATAAAAGCAGACAGGAAAGGGAAAACTTCTGGATTAGAAAACTTAAGACCTTATCACCGAATGGAATCAATGAGAAAAAAATATATCCTTTCTTGACTCATATTTGTGTTGGTCTCCTCCAGTCTTATTAGAACATGCAGTTTGCTCAATCGGCCCATAGCATATATTCCACACTTTGGTGGGCCGTTATTGTGATTGAGTTTGGGTATCATACCGTTTTCAAAAATATTTTTGACAAATAATATTTTTGACAGTTCTATTTGTTACATTTACCAATAATGTCTCATTTTATTTTTTTTTTAATTTAGCATTTATTTAAACGAGTAGCCCTATTGTATATTTATATTATTGTTATTGTACTTTCATTAATTTATATGTAGGATTTCAATTCCTTTATGTGTGTAATTTCATATGTGCAATTTCTGGTTCTTTTGTCCCGTACACGGACCGTCAAAAACCTTTTTTTTTTAAATTAAGACGCCATATTGTTTCTAAATATTATTTAAATAGACATTGATAAAGTCCCTCGGTGGGACGAACAAATTTTGTCATTCAACGAAGTGTTTAATTCTTTATCACTTTGTTTTGTGTACTTGGTGTTGTTTTACACACCATTTTAGACGTTTATAAATTTTATTTTACTTGTATAGTATCGTTATACCGTAACGATCCAACACCCCGTAAGATTGATCGTTGACTGGTTTTTCAGACGTTGTATATATATATATACAGTCCAACATGTTTGTGTCGAACACTCTTTATTCTAATACTACGAATGTCTCGAAGTTGCCGACCGGTCCCGATCTATTTTCCTATTATTCTATATTATTTCAACACTGTTAATTCGAACATTCTTGAGTCGAATACATTGGTTGTGTCGAACACTTTTTATAGCCCAAAAATCGGAAATTTATGTAATTTACTCTTTTTTATTCGAACCTCGAGTCTTCATGTCTTTTCCTTCACTTCCGTAAATCGAATTTCTTGTGTTATGCAAATATATGACTTCCTTTTCTTTAAATCCGTGTCATTGATGTAAATCCAGTGTTTGTATTACAATTTTTGACAGTACACAGTGTAAACAATAAAAATACACAGATTTGTGTGTTAATTAAACAGCTGATCGATAACGGCGTGTCAAGGGCTTAGTCAAGGTTCATTGATTCGCAAAAAGGTAAAAATAGCCATCATGAATGGGGTACGGCAAAGGGTGAAAATAAAAACGAAATACAAATTGAAATGCACGTTTTCTTGGTCAGAATTTCATTTTACAGTTAAAAACAGATGCGGCTAAAATTTAGAAAAAAATATTTGACTGAATTATTACACGACATTTATGATGTTCACTTAGAAATTCGAAAAATGAATGGTTTGTGTTTTACTCACACGAAACGATTTTTTAGAACGATTTTTAAAATGGAAACATCTTCGATCATCAGAATGTTTGTATTCCTTTTATTTTTTTAATTTTACCGGAAAATTAATTATCACGCTAATTAAATTCATAGCTTTAGCACATTTATTTTTAATTAGAATAATCACAGGAAAATAACATTGAGCACGACAGCTTGGGAAATTCAATTTTTGACACAATGCTAGCGTGGAGTAATAAAAAATCAAAGGGTTATTAATTAGCTTAATTAATGAGGTATGGGTGAACACTAATCACAATTATGATCACTAAAATGTTGAAAATAATGTATTCCTTTTTTATGTTATCCATATTTAAACCGGAAATGATCCCTGGAGTGCAAAATTGATTACATTATAAATGTTTAAACCTGAAACAAGTCATACATACACAGAGGTAATGAATAAGTAGCACACGTTAAATCGGAAGTCAACTTCACAGGTAAACATCGAGAAAACCGGAAGTCAAAACTGCTTATGGATGTGTCGAAGCACCAGATAAGTCGAAGTTTTCTTTGAGTCCCCTGAAAGACTCAAAGAAAATATATATATATATATATATTAGGGTAAGCTCGAACCACGATACCCATATGTATGAGTTGTTGAAAAGGGGTATGGATGTAATTGAACACGAGAGATTATCCAACCTTTCACTAAGACACAATACATAGAAACACCGCTTTCCTTGCTGTTCTACATTGCACACTCACAGAAGGGTAGACTAAAATGAACAAAATATATACTTTAAAATGATTGTGAAACGACCCGAAGTAGTTCAGAGGTTCTCTTTACTTATCTCGATAATATTTTCCAGATATATACCAAAGCAAGAATCTACTTAGGATTTACCTGTCAGTTCGTAATATCTGGCTCGCCTCCCCCTTCCCTAATATAGTCATGAAATAGCTGACAAATTGATAAGAAAAATTTGAAAATACCAAAGTGTAATCAGAAGCGTAAAACACAGAAGGGCGTAAAACACAATACGCACCAGAAGAAGTACAACCAATAATCCACAAAACATTATACCGAACACTAAAGATCGAACAACACGGGGGTTGTGAGGTTCGTGTTGCTGATCTTTTTTAATTTTCTGTGTTGTGTTTTTTTTT
>MJUT01027936.1:1658-16444 GCA_002080005.1 Gigantidas platifrons | reverse complement strand
GGTGCTAGCAGCTCTAACTTTTGTTAGATGAATTTGTCTTGAGAAAACTTTGAAGTTATCAAAAGGATAATCGAATAATGTCTGACGATATAATGAACCAAATAAAAAGGACAAATATTCTCCAAATATACAATTGTAACTATTCATGATACTGTCCAAATTAATATTTGATATTGTTACTCACATTAAGAGTTGTAGATCCTTATGTAAGTGGTATACCAATCATTGCTAAAAACGTGGAGTGGAATGAACTTTTTTGCATCCGTCGCCATTTCCCTTTTGATTTCTACATCAGTAACAACTGTACATCTGCTCAATGACACAAGGTGACATAAATTAGTATGACTTATTGTCGTCACAACAGGAACGATTTTCGGGAGAAAATGTTGACTTTATATTTTCAAAACGGTCTATTTGGTGTTGAGTGATGTGTTTAATATATTCCATGAAAAAAATGCTTAAGTCGACAAAAGTAATAAATATAGTAGACATTGTACATTTACATTAATTTCAATAGAAAACCAATTTAATATGGAGGCCATCGTGATCATGTGGTAGGTGGTACTTGTACAATCAGTGTATATCATCATTTAAGTTGTGAGTTCGAACCCCATTCATGGCGACGTGTACTCGATAAAACATTGTGTGATAAAGTTTATCAGTGACTTGCGACAGGTCGGTGGGTTTCTCCGGTTTCATCCATCAAAAGTAGCGATCGCTACGATATAACTGAACTATTGTTGAAAGTGGCGTTAAACACCATAAACCCAAAAAATAAACCAAAATTTAATAGCTAAGTCGACCCATGTTTATGTTCTTATTCTAATGTTGTGATACATAATGTTTTAGAAAATACATATATTTTTTTATGATTCAATTACAATTAGATGGGAAAAAACAAAACAAAACATACAGTTTTTGTTTCTTTATTCTACAAGACTTGTATTCATGACCAATGACATCTCTGATATGACAATATGATTTTTCACACCACAAATGTAACGATGTACTTACTACAATTGAGGAAACAAAAAATAGCTACATATGTTGTATTTTGGTCTAAATCAATGTCTTGCATCTCTGATCGCGACCGGGCCTAATGTTATTCAAATACTCTAGAATCGAAAGCAAGTGGTAGAAATTCATAATTAAAATCACACGTCAGGACAATTTTGAAGAAAGAAATGGTGTAGCAATGCACAAGCGACAGACATACTCACTCATACGAACATATTATACCCGATGATTGTAAATTGTAAAAGAACTTTTCACTGACTCATGCGATGATTTTAAATTGTAAAAGAACTTTTCACTGACTCGTGTATAGCTGTTTGATTGTAACTGTATGGGAAAATATCACCAAACCGTGCCTCTTTATTTAAAAATACATACATTCAATACAGTTTTGCTTTACTATCTGTTATTGATGTGCAACTTTTTGAGAGAAAATAGGATCATATCATAGATACTAAATTTATCCCCAATATACAAACAAAACAAATTCCAACTATAAACAATGCAGTTTCTACAGCTAAACTGGAACCGAAACAATACTCGTAATCTGGATCGAAATCAACAAACCGAGTGTTATTATACTCAGGGGGAGAATGACATTTGTATGTGTATTTTAAAAGAGCGTCCAATTTATGGTAATTTGCCTTCATCAAGTATCGGAGCCAGTGCATTGCACAATCGCACCGAAAGTTGTTACCATATAAATGAAGTTTCGTTAGTTGTTGCAATAGCGTTAAGGGAAATGTTGTTTCTGTTATGATTGAAATACAATTGTCATTAAGAAAAAGTTTTTTCGAACCGCTTTGACATGTTTTGAAAACATTCAGTCTTCCACTCTTCAATGGCATTTCTTGACAGATCCAAAGTTTTGAGAGATTCTATTTTCTTGAAGACATCAGAGGGAATTATTTTCATGGATGTATTAGATAGTATGAGTGTTTTAATTGATTTCAAAGGCATAAATAGTCTTAGTAAGTTCGTCCCCGACCAATTGGTCGATAAATTAATGTCTGTTAAGTTCAAGACGGTCAGATGATGTGAAGACTTAAAAACATCTTTGTAATCCTCTACAGGGTGAAACAAGAAAGAGTTACCGATGTCTAGGAAATGTAAGGTAGAGCTTTTCACTCCGGGAAATATTGTAGATCTTGAATGCAGGTTATCTAGCCAAAGAATTCCAAGATGTCCCAAACGAGAAAATATGCCTGGTAATAATTTCGCTATTGGATTGAAGGATAATTTTAATAGGCGTAGTTTTTGATAGTAGTTGCCATAGTCATATAACATCTCCAAAGATGTTTCGGTAATTAAATTTCGTTTCATATGAAGTTCCGTAAGATTATGGTTAGTGGTGTTTGTACCCAGAATTGGCTGTAAGCTAGATATGTTACATTCGTTCATGTACAGCTTTTTCAAGTTTTGAAGAACAGAATACAATATATTCGACAATCTGCTGTTCAATGGGAATCCTCATATATCTAATGATTCCACGATTGATCTTGCAACGCTCTCCAAAACATTACGAAATGATTGTTCCGTCATGTTGTTATAGCTGACAACAAACTCATAAAGCTCCCGAAGATGAGCCAAAATGTCGCTGTCTGCTATGTGTTTTATATTACAGTTTCTGAAATACACATATTTCAATGATTTTGGTAAACATAGCCAGTCAGTACGGTTTAATGTCCGAAAATTATTATTATTAAAATTGATGCATATTATTCCGTTCGAAAAATGAAAGTGTGCAAGGTGTCTCAAGTTTCTCCCAGATAAATCTAGTGTATTATGTTTACATCCACAAGGATCAAAACATGGAGAGAAACAATACCACACATTCGGAACAGTTACAGCATAAACAGTGGTGTGGTAGTTTTTTGTGTTTTCATATTATGTGTGTTTACCTTCTTAGTTTCGTGTTGTGATGTCCATTTAAATATCCTAAAAAAAAATACACATACTAAATTTATTTAACGTATGTATAGTATTCTATAAAAGCCAGCCGATGGCGTTAACCATCGTGTAGATATTAGACAGCATACAAGGCAATCATAGGACATAATAGAAAAACAATAATCAACTTTGAACCAAAATCACCTTTCACTTTCCATACGCAGCATACAATATATTTTTCAACATGGACTGGATAACTGAAACACTTTTTAAAAGATAACACGAGACGATGCCTTAAAATCATTGATTTATGGTTTAGTAGTCAAACGAGTGTTGACCTAACAAGTCTGAATGCAAACAAACTGTACGTTCGATCTTAGCGCATGAGTTATAACAACATGAAAGTATGTATATGTTATCTGGATGTGAATTGATTGATACCGAAAATATCAGCCTGCCGAGCCAGAATATGAAGTTTGTTGGCGAGTGAGCGAAGCGAACGAGTCACAAACTTCATATTCTGTCGAGCAGGCTGATATTTTTCAGTATCAATTATATTCACATTCAGATGACATGTTTATCATCCTTAAATCAACCATAAACACGGATACATCTATATTTGTATTTTTCGCGGGAAAAATTACATGATTCAAAATATTCAAAATACGCTTCCCCAAAACCGTAGTTCATAAGTAATTTGCAAAATATACCATTCATTTTTACAGATTTATATAAATGTTAAGATTGTTGGATTTTCCCTTTAATGGGGAAATTCATTTTTTTTTATTACAAACATCAAAGTCACCCATTTTCATTAAAGGTTTTGCTTACCAATGCCGTTCCGGTTTAGAAAACATGACGGTCACAACCTCCTTTATGACGTAAACAATTATGACGTCTGAGGAGAGGTTATCAAGAATTGTGTAAAGTACATTTTTGTAGGACGATGTTTGTTGATATTTCTAACGCGGCAGTTCTTAATTTGATATATGTTTTAAAAAATAATGTTAACTAGCTAATGGTGTAGATGAATTTTATTTATTTTTGCCATCTTCACAGGAATTATCGTTTAAATGTTAGGAGAATTTGGTGATAACTCCTGCTGACTATTGATAAGTCCTGCTCAGCTCACGCGGACTTTGATACGAGTTTTGTTTATGGAGCCAGCAGGTAGATATAGCCGGAGGGAAGGATGATAAGGATGAAATATCAAGCCAAATGGTGTCTATAACGCATATCAAGTTATGTACAATTATTGTATCTTATGCAATAATTATTTTGTGATGTGTATAATAGCAAGTAATACAGCTATGAAATTTTAAATATTACCTTCTTGAGTGCCCTTATTATATCTTTATTAAACCAGGAAGTACAATGATAGATATGTATCATGTTCTACCTATATATATAGTTAAGGAAGTTTTGGTTGATTGATTGTTGTCAATTGTTTTTAAGTTGACAGGGAAAAATATTGATATTAAACGGAAAAAAGAAGTGGACTTTGTATTGATAACAGTTGTAATTTCCGTAGCATATGCATGTATATATAAGTTATTTTCAATTTTTTAGTTGATTAAAAAAAATTGACGAACGTGGGAATCAGGTCATAGCATAAAATATGTTACGGAAATTAGAACTATTATCAATACGAATTCCTCTACATTTTTCCGCATATGGAGCGGATGTGGTCGAGTGGTCTAGGGTGCTGGACTTAGGGCTAAGCGATTGGTGCTGCAGTGTATCAATGGTGTGAGTTCAAATTCCGTCCAGGGAAGAAACAAAAATTGGCAGCTCAAAAATCAAATTCTAACACTGTTTGGTTTAATTTTAAGACGTATATATGTTGTGTACAAGTTGTGATTTTGTACAAATTATAACTTGTACGACACAAAAATACAAGTTATAACTTGTACAAAATTAAGCCAAGAAAGTGTTTCAACTTGTACAACTTTTTTAGAACTGTATATTTGACTAACAACACATTTCTAAAGTATCCAAACCAAACCAACTTTATTATTTGCATGAATTAAACTCTATTTAAAAATGTATGTTACTTCCAATACTTTAGAAATGTCTTAAGGTCATCAATATAATTTGATTTGTAATCATGAAGTGTTGAACAAATACATTTAAATAGTTTCTACCTGTTAATTACCGTGTTGGACTACTACTCAGTAGAAAGGTAAAAATCTTTGTAAATTTACAATCTGTTCACACCTTGAGTATCAACAGTTGAATAGATGTCACAGAAATCATGGTCGACAATCAGGATAATTTGTCAATGAACTATAGGATTGATTGATTGAGTTTGTTTGTGCTTAACGCCACTTTCAGCAATATTTCAGCTATATCATGACGACCAGTTTTAGCGGTGGAAGAAGCCGGAGTACCCGGAGAGAACCAATGACCATGGGCAAGCAACTGGTAAACTTTATCACTTGCGGCTGCGAGTCGAGTTGAGTGCACTTTTTTTGTAATCTACATAGCCGGGCGCGAACCCACGCCGTATTGCTGATGGGCTTGTACGAGTTGCTAGGTAATCCAACTACCTAACTCATTGAGCCACCCGGGCCCTGTGCACTATAGGAAATGTCTTCAAATAACATGTCATCAAACAACACACTAAGTGTTTGATTGATTTGTCATTTTTCAAGTTGAAATATGAATTTATTATTTCTCAGAAAAAGTTGTACAAGTTGAAACACTTTTTTGACTGAATTTTTTACAAGTTATAACTTGTACAGGCCAATATTGTACAAGTTATAACTTTTTTTTTTGTGTCGGACAAGGTATAACTTGTACAATATTTGTGTACAAGTTATAACTTGTACAAAATCGCAACCTGTGCACAATATATATATAGCTAGCTAGGGTAACTTAGATCCACGGCACCCCTATGCAAGAGTTAGTGCAAAAGAGTGTAGATGTAATTGAAAACGAGCGATTATCCAAACTTTTAACTAAGACACAATCAACAGAAACACCGCTTTTCTTGCGAACAAAATAATGAAATAAAATAACAGAAAAGTAAATAGAAGTGACAAACTGGATATCGTGAACCTGTTACAAGATGTATCTGATCAAATATGTATAAAATAAACGTTAGAGACAACCGATGGGGCAATCAACAATGGACAATACATAGACACTTGCAACATTGGGTACAAGACACATGACGAATGATAAACAAAACACAAAAACACAACAAAGAAAGCTAAAAAGATAATTATAAATGTTAGAGGAAACCGAAGGGCCAATAAAGGATGTACTATCCAGAGAAACAAGCAATATTTGGTACAAGATAGAGAACGAAGTCAAACAAACAAGACACACAACACAGAAATCTAAAAGGGAAGGCAACACGGATCCCACAAACGGTGGGTTAACCAATGTGCTCTCAGAGGGTAATCAGTGCATATATCCCGCCGCGTTGCTCATAGTCAAGCCCTGTAATAGTCTTATTGGTGCTAGAGGAAATAAAAAAAAATATAAGCAAAAAGGAATAGATCCATTGCTACTTGATAAATTAATATATTGTAGCGGTCAACAGTTCATATTTTTCTTATTTCTGCATGATTTTGTAATAGTACTGTAGCCAGCATTTGAGTTATTGACATATGTAGTGGTCTCTTTGTATTCCATGATTTTGTAATAGTACTGTAGCCAGCATTTGAGTTATTGACATATGTAGTGGTCTCTTTGTATTCCACGAATTTGTAATAGTACTGTAGCCAGCATTTGAGGTATTGACATATGTAGTGGTCTCCTTGTATTCCATGATTTTGTAACAGTACTGTAGCCAGCATTTGAGTTATTGACATATGTAGTGGTCTCTTTGTATTCCATGATTTTGTAATAGTCCTGTAGCCAGCATTTGAGTTATTGACATATGTAGTGGTCTCTTTGTATTCCATGATTTGAGGATAGAGGTTCGTTTGGATGTGTCAGGTGGAAATTGTGACTGTCATTGTTTAAATTTTCTTTTAATAATTAGTAGTTTTCTGTATGCAATTTGACATGGAATATTTTGCATTATTGTCATCCTATGAATATTTTACGCATATCAAATAAAGGTTGTTTAACATATGTTACATGTTACATGTCAAAGGTCATATGTTAGTACAACACGCAAAATAGCAATTTAGTCTTTTTCCAATTTTTTGAATTTTTTTTTATCATTTCTCCATATGTCGATGTCGATGGTTCTCACTTTAGTGTCTAGGATAACCATGAATTTTAGTTATAATTTCCGTTACATATTTTTTTTTTATTATTATACCTCATATATTAATTCCCATAAATAGATTAACTTGATTGGACAATGGGTAAACATCAGAACACGTGATCACGCAGGACAAAAAATCATATTTCGTGAAATAAATATGATATTCCACCCCCTCGGAAGCCTCGCCGGTTTTCCCGCCAGGGTTATCGTTCGATGACAGAAAAACGTCAAAGGCATTCGGAACGCATCACTTGCAGGCGACCGTTACAATTGAAAATTGTAGTTGTGTAAATTTCTGTAATATTGTTGATTGTTATTATTGCTAAAATATAAATTTGAAAAAACACTTTATCTTGGTTCATAAATGAAGATAAAAATATTTCTAACTGGCCAGATTGATTTCTCTTGGATATTTATCTTAAATCTCTTTATTGTTTTGGATGTTGTTTATAAATGTCTGAGACAACGTTCCAATGGACTTTAATATGTTTGCCAGCAGTATTGTTCATGTATGTGTTTTCTTTGCTTCATTCGGTATAATAAAACATTCATAGCAAACGGGTTCAGGAAATATGAAAATTTATTTATTTCATATTTCCCTCACCAGCATGCAATAAATGTATACTATGATCTGATTCCCACGATCGTTTATTTTCAATAAGCTAAAAAAGAAGCACACATTTCATCTACAACATGTATATATAGCTAACTAGGTCAAGTTAGTTACACGATACCCATATGCAAGGGTTAGTGCAAAAGGGTATGGATGTAATTGAATACGAGCGAATATCCAACTTTTAACTAAGATCGACACAATACACAGAAACAACGCTTTTCCTGCTGTTCAACATTGCACACACTATGAAGGATAGACAATGATGAGCAAAACAAATACGTTGAAATGATTGTGACACGCCCCCAAGCAACTCAGACGTTCTCTTTACTTATCTCAATAATATTTTTCAGATACATATCAAATCAATAATCTACTGAGGATTAAGCGGTCAATTCGTTACAACTTGCTGGTCTGTCCCTCCCCCATAAAGTCATGATATAGCTGACAAATTGATACGAAATGTTTGAAGATACCAAAAGGGTAACCTGAATCCGTATATCAAAGAAGGACATACAATACAATGACCGAAAGGAAAAGGACAAACAATAATCCACAAAGCACTACACCGAAATCTAAAGATGGAGCAACACGAACCCGCAAAATACCGTTGGTGGTGCTCCGGAAGGGTTAGATAAAATTGACGATAGACACCAGTAGCTTTATAAAACAATAACACTTAATAAAACATCCGTGTTACAAATGGCCACGGATATGTTCCACTTGTCGCAAACACTCCCGGTCCTTTCCTCGTTCATGACTTATCACCGGGTTTGTACACGATTAACACGACGGGTGTCACTAGTGGGGCAGGAACTGTTTACCTTTCCGGAGCACCTGAGTTCACCCCCGGTTTTTAGTGAGGTTCGTGTTACTTGATCTTTAGTTTTATATGTAAGTTTTGTAGATCGTTTTTGTCCTTTTGTATTTTTTCTCTTGGCCATTGTTGTCTGTTCTTCTTGAATATACGGATTATGATTACCCCTTTGGATCTTCAAACTGTTATTGCAAGGAATTCATATTCAAACACAGTAAACAATGAGAATATTAGAACCAACTTGCAGCCTCGAAAATAACGACATGCATGGCCATCAGGTTGAAATATGGTCATAAAACACATTCTATAGATTACTAACTGAAAGGTTAAACATTTGATTATTGTTATCTAAGAAGAGTTTGAAATTACCAAAGGGGTCATCACAGACAACTAAATGGTTAAAAGAAAAAGTACAAAGGTACAAACAACGATCTATAAAACATACACATAAAACAAAAGATCGAGTAACACGAACCCCACTAAAAACAGGGGGTTATTTCAACCTCATTTCAGCTATATCTGGTTTGTGGAAGGTGAAAACAGGATTTCATGATATATAAAAAAAAAAACAAAAAAAAAACGTCAACATGGTGCAATTATTGAGTACTCTTTAATTGAGGCACTAATTGCATGGGCAGATATATCTCTAACTGTAATTTCGTTAATGACGACCCATTTCACAAATTGAGATGAAGATTGTATTGCATGTCATATACAAATAACCATGCGACTCTCTTTATGCAAATTATAAACCATTTCACTATTTAGATATAGTATTTCCAATAAGTCCTAAAGCATTTTATTTAAAACGAGGCTATTTTCATAGATGTAAGAGTATTTTGTGGTTTTTAACTGGTACACATTTTGGTTGGATTTATTTTTCGCGAAATTTTGTCATTAACTTCCGGTACAGAATTATTTTATAATAATATTCGCGTGGGGAAATATAGCGAATTATATCATTATCAAAATAAGTATAAAAAATGAGTTGTTGAACAGTTCACCATGTCTACAAACTTGTCACTACATTTTCATAAAACTACGATTGGCAGATATCTGTTTTAATATTTAATTGAGCAAATAATCAAATAAAAAAATATTGAAAAAATGGAAGTGAACAACTGGATATCGTAACCTTTTAACAAAAATGAATTTATCAAATAGATATAAAATAAACGTAAGAGAAATCCAAAGGGGCAATCAAGAATGGTACAATCCAGAGATACTGGCAACATTGGCTACACAAGACACAGGATGAAGACAAACAAAACACAATACAACAAAGAAAACTAACTAGATGCTAGACTAGAAGACTTTTTTTATTTCAGCCAATTAAAAACAAAAATTGCCCATGACAACCATGTTTTGTCCAATTACGATGAAATTAAGAAATCTGATAGTGACTTTCTATAGATGCTTCCTGTAAAATGTTGTTTTATTTGGCAAATGGTTTCAGAAGAGAAATCTCACAGACAGAAAGAAGAAATGCCAATGACAGCCATGTTTGTTAACGGATCGGGAAAAAATATTAAACTTTACAGAGGACTTTCCATGAATGTTTCCTACCAAAGTTTCCTGGCTAAGTGGTTTCAGATGAAACGATTCAAATGTGAAAAGCTAATAGACGACGGATGCCAAGTGATGGCAACAGCTCATATACGATGTTGGTCAGGAGAGCTAAACAGATGAGTATAACATTAGAGATAACCGACGGGTCAATAAAGGATGTACAGTCCAGAAACACAGACAATATTGGGTACAAGACAGAGAACAAACACATATTGGCCATAAAGTAACCAAAGCAATCCTGGTTGGCCATAGAGTAAACACAGTGACACAGTGAAAACAATCATGATTGGCCATAGAGTAAACAAAGTGACACAGTGAAAACACTCATGATTGGCGATAGAGTAAACAAAATGACAAGGTGAAAACAATCATGATTGGCCATAAAATAGAAAGATTAACATAATTATGGGTGGCTATAAAGTAAAGAGTACAAATACAAGTGGCCATAACGTAGAAAAATAAAAACATCCTAATTTGCCATAATGTAAGGTAACGAAAGCAAAATCAATCTTGATATATCACACAGTAGACAAAACAGCAAAACAAATATCAGAAAAAATTATTGTTTGTTTGATGGTGTTTCAACAATATTTCAGTTCTATCATGACGGTCAGTTTTATTAATGGAGGAAACAGGAGGATCCGGAGAAAACCACCGACCTGGCGAAAGTCACTGACAAACTTTATCAAATAATGCTGTACACCTCGCCCTGATCGCGATTCGAAGTCATAACATCAGTGGTGATAGGCACTGAATACATAGGTAGTTGTAAATCCAACTACCATTGGATCACGGCCATGGCGACTCATTGCAGAGGTATAGAGCACCAGTAACACACACATTTTAAAATATTAACCTACGTATCTTTGAACTTAACAACAAAGGGTAAAAGTTTCTTTTATGGTATTTTGAAATGTGAAATGCAAAGTTAGAGAAAACTGAAAAAGCAATCAAGAATGGACACTCCAGAGACAAAAGCAACACAGAACTAGAACAAAGTATAATACCTTTAATGAACACCATTGTGGCGAGTGTCCCAATAGTGATACATGGGACTCTAAGTCAAATAATACAATACACAAAACACGGCATTAATTGTGTCAATCGCTTTCACCATTACATGAAAGGAGTTGGTGTACGTACACCTTACTTTAAGATGATGTGCATATATCATACGTAAATGTTGAGTGTGTGAGATGGTCCATGATAGTTTATGGATGTTTTTCGGACGGTTCCTGACATTTTATGAGAGTGTTTGAGACGGTCCTGATTTTTTATGAGTGTGCTTCAGATGGTCCCTGACAACTTATATGTGTGTTTGAGACGGTCCCTTACAGGTTTATGGGTGCTTGAGACAGTTTATGGGTGTGTTTAGTACGGTTTCTCCTATGTTTTTGGCAGATTAACATTTAGAGGAAACAATAATAATTTTAATATTTTATTCTTCATAATATAAAGCCGGTAAACATTCCATATCGCCCATGAAGAGTTTGAGTGTTCACATCTTTCCAATGTCTAATTTTAACAGCATCGCCCTTTTTAATATTAACAGTAGCACTCATGGATCCAGTTGAGCCATTATCTGGATACCCTGCACCGCTTCCTATTATGTCCGCATTTCTCATCATCTGGAGGTGCGCACTACCTAATCTTGACAAAAACGAAGTGGTGAAATAGTATGTACCGTCTCTTGGAGCTGTGAAAATTCCAGAGTGAATGCTATAGCCATTACCATTATTTGTTATAACATGGTCAAAGACTACCGTCTGTGATTGTCCAAGTGTGAAATCGTGAGTAAGTGTGGCATGGAAGGCGATCTTCTTGATACTACCAACACCTTCAATAAAACGATGATTTACAGTAAAGAAAAATAACAACAACACAAAATCATTTACAGCTAGATTTGAAGTGACATTATGGTCACTGTATAAGATTATTTATTTTGTATTATTTATTACACAACATTGCTGTATCTCAACAGATTATCTATCGTCAAGAGCAAACATTGCCTACAAATATGCATACTACATCTTCAAAACGAAAATTGTGATTGACAGAAAAATAAACAATGAATTAAGTCTTAAAAAGACAAAGAGGCAAATTCGATACACATAAAAGACCGTTCAATTGTCTCCCTTGTCCTTACGTGTAGATTGTCTCCCTTGTCCTTACGTGTAGATTGTCTCCCTTGTTCTTACTTGTAGATTGTCCTTACGTGTAGATTGTTCTTACGTTCAATTGTCTCCCTTGTCCTTACGTGTAGATTGTCTCCCTTGTCCTTACGTGTAGATTGTCCTTACGTTCAATTGTCTCCCTTGTCCTTACGTGTAGGTGTAGATTTAGTTTGAAATTTATTCATATATATGATTGCAGAAACATATACAGTAAATTGGGAAACGTATTCAATATATTCCATTTCCGATTTTCTTTATATATAATGTCTACATATTCAAATTGATATGATGTAGTAATTCTAATTACAGCGTTATCTTTTAATTACTCTATAAAGGAAGACAACTTCCACATAAATTATTTAATCGGTGATACCAATTATCTCAGGTCAATACAGGTAATCTCTCAAATCCTTAGTTTTTTGGAGTAATGAACTGCTATGTTATGTTCTTACCAAGATATGTTTAGAGATACCACAGTGGTAAACAGAAGCCATACATTGAAGGACATTAATACAATGGCCAAAAGAAATACTACAACAACGATTTACACAACATGGCACCGAAAACAAAAGATCGTCAAACACGAACCCCACTAAAAATCAGGGGTGACGTCATGTGCTCCAGAAAGTTAGACATTACTGCTCCACATGTAGTTCCCATCATGTTAATCTTGTACAAAGCCGGTGATAAGTCATGAATGAGGATAATATCAGATTGTGACGACAAACGCAACCTATTTGTGGTTATTTGTGATAGAGATACTCAGTGACGGTTAAAACAGTCATGGTGGCTTGGTTAACTATCACGGAGTATATGTATCTTAAATGACCGAAAAACTGTTGAAGTGATGACTACAATTTAAACACTAGGAACTTTACCAATAACACACCATATAAATTTGATACAGTGTGAGAGATTTAAAAAAAACGATCATGATACACGAAACAGAAAACGAACCCCAAAGAACGTATTACTTTGTGGCGATCAGGTTTTATGTTTCTCTTCAGGGACAAATATCAAGAGATCATACCCATTTTATTTCAAGAATTGCATAACAAGTCATTACACAAATTTATAGTTCATTTAACAAAATGTTTAATTAACTGTATATATAAAATGCAAATAGACAATATATGTACATTGTCGGCAAATAAAAAACTGCGAAAGAGCTTTGGAAACAGGAATAAAAGCGAGCTTCTGGTGAGCTTTTCATTCCTGTTTCGATGTGAGTACAAATATGTTTGTTATTTCTCGAAAATGTGCGGATATTGTGTTTATACTGCATCGTCATGTTAGCAAAATAAAAACGTTTTGATATTTTGGATGAGGGAGTCTACTCCGTGGTACGCGTTCGACTAGTGTCTATCGTGCTTCGCTCTATGCAAGAAGCATGGTACCAGTATACGTACTATGACTAGTAGACGTACACCTTTATATAGGCAGTAAATGCACTGATTTAACTTACACATACCATTAACTCCCGTGAGACCTTTACGAAGCTCCTTCAGTGACTGTATCATGTTTTCAATGACATCTTTTGTGTCACCTTATTAGGAAATAAAAATAAAAGTTGAAACAAATACGCACAATAATTAATAAGAAAATAAACAATGTCCATCCATATTCTCCTTTCCTTAAAAAAATATAAACAACAAGATAATAACACGGTTAACCAAGGATTAATAAAGGACGAATTCCTTTTAACTATATGATTTTTCTTAGGAGTATTGATGTCCAGAAATCTGTTCACCGGAAGTTTACAAAAATAGATCAATTGATATTTAGAAACGCAAAAGAAATATATTTCAATGAAAAATTCCCAAATTCTTTAATTATTTACACTATGCAAAATCAAAACAAACTTGAAATTAAATTCTAATAAAAAAATCTCTATCTACGAGATTCTTGGCGGAAGAGCCCGTAGGTTAAATGAACGGAACAGTGATAACAACAAATTGTCTGCTACAAAATTCATTCGAAATAAAAGATAATAACGTGTACGAATCATCGTATTATTGAAATTTCAATGAAGGGTTTGCATTTGACCAGTTAATTGTTATTTCCTGTATGTTCGTTTTGTTTTAGTGTGGCTTTAATAAAAAAAAATGACGTAGTTACAGTAAATATACACTGTAAGTAAAAAAGGAGGTGTTGAATGGGATATCTTTGCTTGGAGATGAATATCATCTAATAACGTGTACTCATAATCGTATTATTGAAACTTTCATTGAAGGATTTGCATTTGACCAGTTTAACATTATTTCCTGTATTTTCGTGTTGTTTTAGTGTGGCTGTAGTAAAAAAGTGGCGGAGTTACACTGTAAATAAAAAGGGGGGTCTTGAATGGAATATCTTTGTTGGCAGACGAAAATATTCTAACTCCCCGAAGTATTTCTTCGCTCACAACTTTTTTGAATTTGTAAGTGTTTTTTTTTTGTCAACCAAAATCTCATATTTTGATCATGAGCATAGTGGTGAACAAAG
>MJUT01027927.1:142708-157949 GCA_002080005.1 Gigantidas platifrons | reverse complement strand
AAGCATTTCTAGAAACATTGTCATCCTAGTTTACATAATGTAGAGCATATCACTGCATTATTTAGTACTGCATATCTTGATCTGTGAAATATTATTTCAGTGAGTGTGGACCCAGGTGGCTCAATGAGTTAGGTCGTTGGATCTAATAACTCATACAAGCCTATCACCAATACGGCATGGGTTCGCGCCCGACTTTGTAAATTACAAAAAAGGGTGCACTCGACTCGCAGCCGCAAGTGATAAAGTTTACCAGTTGCTTGCTCATGGTCGGTGGTTTTCTCCGGGTACTCCGGCTTCCTCCACCACTAAAACTGGTCGCCATGATATAACTGAAATATTGTTGAAAGTGGCGTTAAGCACCAAAAATCAAATCAAGTCAATGAGTGTGCTTTTCAGAATTAAATTTTAGACAACAAAAGCCATAGGTACAATTATAAGCATTTTAAAAGTTAGTTAACTTTATAGCACTGTGAAGATATGTTGAAAGCCTAAAAGAGTCTTAACAATGTATGGCACAACTTAGACATGAACTAAAAGAATGATAAATTAAATACAACTTTATTTATAAAGTCATTAAACAATTCATGTTTGTGACAGTAAACAATGAGAATATAAAGCAATAATTAACAAATAGAAGTCAATACTTTACTGGAGTGAAATATGCAGTCTAATCCTACAATGAATGGTCAGCTTGACAGGTGATATATTCTGTTAAAGTAAAGTATCCAATGAATTCCTACAATCTGATTGGCTAATCAAGACGGGGATATCATATAATATCCCCATGATAGACTGGGGATATGAAGCGGATTGTGTGTTGCTTTCTCAAAATAGAATTAATATAAATAACTGATCTTATCTATATAGTAAGCCAACATGTATTTGGAATAATAAATCGTGAAATTAAAGAAAAATAATGTTTTGTTTTCATACAAGGCAGGCCTTCAAGTGGGTTTAGGTCCAAAAAATACATGTAGAGCTTTTAATAGGGCCAAATATATTGAAAAAAAGGGTATAATAATTTCAAATTTCAATAATTTATAGGGATATTTTTCTCTACTTTAACCCTTTTCTACTTAAAATAATATAGGTTATACATACCTATGTGTATGATAATTATAAAAAAAACGCTTACCAACAACATCATGCAATGTATACATACTTTAATATTCAAGTGCTGGATTGAATCATATTTACACGCATATGTAATTACGATACTCTTGAATGTTTTCAAAGGAGGGGAACTTAAAGTTCTTGCAGCTCAGGGAATATGAGCCCATATCCCCTGTGAAGATCCTGAATAACATACAATGTATGATATTTAGAAGTCCTCTCTATATTATATATATAACAAATGTACAAGTAAAGGGAATTAATACCCTACAATCACAGCACAGTATGGATCTGGTACAATCATATGATAATACTACATGTATTTACATCACAAGATCATTGTTCAGTAGGAGAAGTTGCCACAATAAGATTAAAGGTCCTAATTATCTTCTGCCTGTGGGCCAGGTTCTTGGGGTCTTTCTTGAGGTCTCTAAAACATAATAAATTAAATTTTTAAAATACCTTTTTTCACTTTAAAGTATCACTTCCAAAATTAACGGCTACATTAATTTACTGAAATATCAACATTGTAATTGTCTTTATGGGTTTTCCTAACATTTCATTGCAGACTTTTTTAAATATAACATAATGCATGATTTAAGCATCATTTTCTGTAAAAGTCTCAAATATTGAGTGGCAAAATAAATTCAGCAGGAAAAAGATTAAACAAAAACTAATGGTTAAACTGAATACAAGGTAAAGGAAGATAGACTTATTATAAAATATATTACGGGCTTGTAATTTGGACCATCCTTTTGAGCTGGAGCATGCTTTAATGTATCAGCAATCTGTTCCTCAACCTTTACATTTTATGTATTTTCATTAAAGGTCCTGACAAAGATTAAAATATATTTTACTCAATAAGTAATCACATTGTCATTCATACTAACAATGTTACTTATATTTTTCAGGCAAGATATTAAAATTCTAAACCCCTAAATACCTTTCTGGTGTTTTAATAACAAGTTTACTCATACACAAGTTAAATGAATAAATCACAAATAATTTTTCTACTAAAGAATTCTCTCCTTAAAAACTGCTGATCATATTTCCATAATGCCTTGATTTATTGCAATTATAAGGTATACTACACTTATTATGTAAAAACTTACTTTTAATTATGCCACAAATGGGCAGACTGTTAAATGCTTTTTTGGTCCTTTTTCCTTTCAAGCTATAACCTGTTGTTGGTGCTAAGCACTCTCAGCATCTTTCTGACACTGTCCTCCAATTTCGTCCCTCCTAACCTGCTTAACAATGTAACCTAACAAATATAAATTCATAAAATTTTATAAAGCAAGGTGTCCATACTGAAACTAGCCAATAGCATGCATTTATTACACACTTTGTAAGGAAATTTGCAAAAATATGTAAGTGTTTACAGAAAATTATCAATGCATGTAATATATTGTATTTGCTTAAACATTAATTACTGTAGACAATAATATTGTAAGCAATTCATTTCTTACACCATAAAAAGCTTTAGGCTATTTTTGACAATTTAAAAATTTCCTAAAAACACTCATGGAAATTAGCATGGGACAGCCCATGTCCTTCAGTCCTGTAAATTTTGATGATTTTTGTTGTAGCCAATCTACAGAAAAAAAAATTCCAAACCCTAATTTCCACCACTGTAAAAAGTGTTTTGAACAAACTCAAACACAGCTACATTTGTACATGTACATGTAGTGTATTTAAATGCTACTTGACAATCATCAACTTTTTCGCTTGAATAATTATAACAAAAATATCAAGATTAAAAAAAAAAAGACATAAATTAAAATAAAATGAAGTTTTCTACTTTGGGGAACATTATACATTTTAAGATGAAAGCCTAACATTTTTTTGCTGGCATGGTAAATTGTACTAAAAGTGTAAAAGGAAAAGATCAGGTGATCATGAATGTAACAAAAATAAATACCACTTACAGTACATGATTTAAATTGCTTTTTTTCTTTTTAAACATGTTAGGCCATGCAAAGTTAATTACTTGGTTCTCAGGCCCTTTTTTGTCAAAATTGATGAGGGAGGGCGGCATTTTTTTTATCCTTTTATTGCTGTAAAAAGTGATGAGGGAGGCATTTTTTCTTCTTTTTTTTTTTGTGAAAAATATGGCAATGTATAAATCTATTCATTACTTTATTGAAAATTTCAATTTTATTTCTTCCGATGGTGGCAGAAACATCACAAGTGGTTAATTTTTATGGAAACGTCCAATCCGCTGGTCCCAACGCACCATTTTTTTTCTATCTCCGTAAACAATTCCAATAAGGTACAAGCTTCGGAGAAGCCCCCTATTATGTTTCCTGGTAAAACTGGCAAACAATTGTGCCGAATTTGCACAGAAACGATTGACATTTTGTCTAAATGTCAAACGGAAACACGTTTTTTATTTATACATTGTCATAACGATGCTTTAAATCTCATTTAAGCATGATGCGTTTTAAAGCGTTTCACCGACCACGCGATATAAGAGAAAAACGGATGCGGTTGTTTTTTCCGTACGGACAGCGCTACCGCATTTAAATTTTTTTTTTTACTATTTTTGCAAAAAAATCGGCAATGCGGCGATGAATATCCACATGCGGGCGGGGCTGAGAACCAAGAAATTAACTTTGTATGGCCTTAAGGTAAATATTTTAATTTACATACATGTAGATTTGTATAATGGCTGCAATTCCCATTCTAAACTTTATTTACATAGACCATATGTTCAGAAAACCAGTGACAGATAAGGATTTTTCTCAGATACATGTGTGTCATGTGTTATGCATGCTGAGAAGAGATAAGCCTTCAGTTTTAATGTTTACCAATTAATAAAGACTAATTAGTAAGGCTAAAGATGAAAGAAACACATACATGTATGTCAGATTGGATTAATTATCATAGATAAGTTCCAAAACAATTTCGCCAAGACTGTTGAATGGGTTTATTGTTGCATGTTATATTGTACAAAGTAATGAGCATCCTAGATCCATATTTTCCATTTAAATCAATGTGACATACATTGTGTTAAACAGTTAAGCTCCTAGTCATTAAATGATTGCCAAACCTTATTCAAGTACATGTACTTTGACTACTTGTTACATATGTATATATCAGGATGTTGCCTAAGGTGGGATAATATTTGGCAACTGATAAAACATGCAAATGGATGAAAACATTTATACCGCTTTATTAAGATCATGACCCATGAATGCATTCTCACGTGTATGTGATGAAAACAGTCAATAGAAACCATCATTCAAATGAAATGAGATTGACAGATATATACAATGTATATATATGCCCCTGTAGTGTAAGAATGTTGGTGGCATTCTCCATTGGCATTGAAAAAGTACGTGTATCAGTGCACAACTATAATGCATACACCCTTTTCTAAGACAAATAAATCTAAAAAAAAGTTCAAGTGATAAATGAGTGAAAACTCGGTCTTACGTATTACAGTGTCATTTCTATTAATTAATAGTCGAAATTCTTTTTTTACAGTCATATCAGTGTAAAAACCGAACCACTTGAACTACTGTACGTGCCCCCTTTTTCTATATTGACCAGTTGATGTTGATTTTGCGTTAAAAAAAAGTGTACCTACCTTAAGTGTAATCTTCTGATAACTGTACTAATGATGATTAACGATATCTTCTTTCTTTGAATTTTCTTTGTCTTAGTCGAGAATTAAAAGCGGAATTTGATCTGTTGTATCTGAACAATTTTTGAAAGATGCGGGATGCTGCGCGTGGTATCAATACGCATGCGCTGATTTTTACTTAGAGTTTGCCGATAAAATCCAAAGTGTACGAATAGAGATTATATGGCGATAATTTCAAACTTTGCATGAGAATTAAAAAAAATAAGTTTTTTACAACAGTTTTTGTTACTTAAGATATTTTATAGTGTAAATTATTCAAAGATTCGGTTTCTTAACAAATTAGCCTTGTAATATCAAGATAATTTTTCTGTTACATAAATATACCATTTACCCCTATCCACGGTCTCAGTTTAGTATTATGTAAACATTGACTTAGACGCACGACCAAAAACGAAAAAAATAAGGACGTTTATAGTACTTCGCTACAACGTAATAAAATGTTACGTTGTATGGTGGTAATATTTTTACGTTGTGTAGACGTAATTTTGTAACGTTGTATAAACGTCGTGATATAACGTTGTGAAATTACGTGAACACAACGTTGTGACAACGTTTTTTCCCGATGTTACGTTCAGACGACGAATCCCCGACGTCGGCGTTACGTCGTGTGTTTGCTGTGTTTACAATATTTGTTTTGACCCCCCCCCAAATCAAATGGATAAATAACATAGTATTAATATATATAATATGTGAGAAGACTGTACATCTCAAGAATATACTTCTATATGTACCATTGCTAAGTACCCATACATTATATTTAAATGGAACATTATTTATATAGAAAATAAATAAAAGAACTGAGCATTTGCAAAGTTTTGACATGCTCTCATGCTTCACATATATAAGTTGCTCCTTAACAACATTCCTTTTTATTCTGCGGCCATCTATAGCTTGCAAGCTGTTTAGTATGACTCTCACTTATTGTTGGAGGCCACATTGTAATCTATTGTTGCTTTATAATTTGATAGTTGGACTTCTGTATTGTGTGATCTCATTGACATTTATGCAACATTTTTTTATTAAGTGAAACATTGATGAAATAATTCAAACAATTATTCCTAGTGATTTAAAGAAAAATAGGAAGAACTGTTTTATATACCTAAAACTTATGTGGCCATCTGTACAACAATTAGTTACACATTATGAATTGAATGATACTATTTAAAAAGCAATTATTTGACCTTGGGTTCAAAGGTCAAGGTCCCACGAAGATCATTACGGTACGCGACACCCCGCCTTGTGGTCATGCACCCACATACCAAATATAATTGACCTATCTGGAAAGACAAAAAAAGTTATGGTCCGGACAAGCTTCGCTGAGAAGAAGCAGAAGCGGAAGAAAAAAATCAGACTAAAACAATATGTCTCCCTTCGTTCGAGGGGAGACATAATTAATATACAAAAATGTACATTTTTTGTCCAAAGCAACACATAAAAACAGTACATTTCCTTAAAATATTAAAAGACAACATCAACAAAATCATATTTTCTGATTTCACCCTACAGAATTCCCAATTATTTAAATGAAGATACATGTATATATGAAAAATGTCATATATACATGTACAAGTATAAGCTACAAAATTTTAATATCTATCTTTTTGTTGACCATATAAACATACTTTAAACATGATCATGCACCTTACTTGCTCATTCACTTTCATTTGTTTCATTACCAGTCAATTCCTGACCGCTCTCACTTCCATCCATATCCACCTCTTCCATGCTTTCATTTTCACCATTCACATTATAATGGTTTTCAAATAACTTCCAATATCTTTTTTCAACAATAGGACATTATTAGTAGGCTGATCATTGTTTTTTCTTAATAAATCATTCATGTTTTTCACATTTTTTAAATCGAGATATTCTGCAATTCATCTATATAAAACTGCTATAAATCCTAGAAGTGAGCGGAATTCGAATTTAGAATTTTGTGAAACCTGTAATAAGCCGTTTAGCTTATTCCGATTATCTGCAATAGTTTTTGTGCAATATGGGGATATCCGTATTTTGTTTTCCGAATCTATAACAAGATCAGTACTTCTTTGCAGAGAAAGGCTGTACGATTTCTTTGGTTCACTACTAAAGTGTTAATTGCTTTGAGTTCATTTTCAATCAGAATCTTTCATTTCAAAATACATGTGAATACAATTCCAGATAATTATAGCTATTTTCATATAAATCCTAGTTAGATACTTCCCAAAAGTTGCATGACTAATTATTTAAACGTTACATTGAATATCACCCCTTACTCTCATGTTAAGTGTTTAGAACTGTTTAGGTTTTCAAAATTATTTATTCATTTATTTTGTTTTATTTTTTTTACTTTAAATTTTTTTTTTTACAACCAAATGTTTTAAAGATAAAATTGACCCCCCCCCCTAAGCTGAGTGGTTTTAAAAAGTGACCCCCACAATACCTATATAAAAATTGTTTTGACCCCCCTACGATTTTCCAGCCCCTCCACCTGATAAATAATGACTGTTCCCTAAAAGACATTTGTGTTAATGAATGTTAAAAATAGTATACCGTAAGGTAGAATTTGGTGATTGAAGTTGCCTGTTGCACCAAACAATGGGGTCGCCATTTTTCAAAACTCTTCAATGTGGAGGAGACAAAAGCCTGAAAAGGGGCGTATCCATTCTCGGATTATACCTTCCCGTGACGTCACAATAGCGGTATCGTATAAAGACGTTTTCAGAAATCGGTGATTACCTAGTTATCGTTCGTGGACACTAGGTGGCGTTACTATCGTCCGCCATTATGAAAGTACAACAATCGGTTGTTTACACTAGTTACAGGTACGATTAATCAGTATGCATAATTGGATTAGATAAACACGCTTCAGTTGTTATTTTATGGCTCCTCATGAAACTTTTTTTTTTCAGATAAAGAAATTCAGATATTCAGATCTTTTAATTTGATAAAACTTAAATTCCTTTTCATCTTCACTACATATCCCTATATAAAGAAATTGACCGACAAAAAGTTTTAATTTGTTTTACAATTTAACACACAAAAAAATTAATAAAACAGAATTGAAAAATGCACCTTAAGATGTCACATTCAAAGTTAAAGTGGCATTAGCTACGATTTTGACCAAAAAAATGATATGTTTTGGAAATTGGTAAATAGATTTAAAATGACGAAATAGAGGTAAATATTTCACATTATACAGCTAATCGAACCACTTTCCGCCTTTTGAGAACGAAAATTGCCATCGATTACTTATTTGTATTTTGTCGCCTATTAACTGCCAACTTGCATGGTTCGCTGTTCATAAATGTAATTAACACTGACTAAAATTCACAAAATATAAGAAATAAGTGCATTATTGTACTGATTTAATGACGATTCGACAATCTCCGTAAACAATGTTGATAATTAATAAGATGACGTCGATTTCTTGATCGACCTCAAAACACGAGCAGTTGCAGGCCTTTTCCCCGATGCGCGTACATTTCATAACATTTATAAGTTACAGAAACACGTTTTATTAAGGCATCAATCACATCTGATCTGATAGTTTTTATGGGTAACACACATTTACGATTTGACAGAATGCCCCTTTAAGTTCTTTCTTATCAGTTAGGCACACTTTTTATCATTATTACTTCACTTCAAGACTTATAAACATAGATACAAAATGCAACTATTTTGCGTTTTCGATTTTCAAGCCATCTTCCACTTTATTTGTACTTAAAAAATAAATTTATATTTTTTTCCCTTAAAAATGTGTATAAATATCTTCTATAAATTTCAATTTCTTATCTAATTTTTATTCTTATTATGTAACAATATGGTCAGATTGTTATTTTCATTGAATGGCATCTCAAAATAGATTGCTTCACAGTAGGGGTCTTCCTGTATATTGGGTACATCCTGTATATTACAAAACAACCTAATTCCGATCACCTAAAAAATATTCCCACGACATACATATTTTTTTTTATAACCACAGTTATCAACCTTGCAAAGGACACAACTTGAAGACGGCTTGAAATTCGAAAACGTAAAATAGTTGCATTTTGTATCTATGTTTATAAGTCTTCACTTTAAATCGTTTAGTAATAATTTCAAAAAGCTTATATTATAATTTATATATTTACTTTTTAATTTCATACAAAATATTAATTTGATAACCCCTTTTTTCTTATGCTTGAAAAGCAAAAAGGAAAAAAACTGCATGCAGTAGGATTTATACTGATTTTGTATGGGAAAATAACGATAATTAAAAAAAAAAAAATGATAATACATACAAGGTAATTTATTTGTTGTCATTATATCTCCGTTTACAAATCACTTCATAGCAGGTGTTATCATTGAATTTCAAGCCGAAATAACAGTATATTGTGACACCTGTATTAGAGAAACCATACATTAGCGTATCGATAGTTGCAATTTTATCATTAAAAATTATGTAAATCGTAAAATAACATCGTATATATTTATCTTTTGAAATTTACAAAATCATTATGACTTCATGTTAATCATTTTATTGCACTAACGAAAAGGGAAAGTATGAGAACTGATTTTTTTTGTGTAATTACCGATCAGGACAGGACTACCTGTCAACACATGATCATCGATCAGTAACATCGAAAAACATGGGAAAGTACGACAGCATTGGGGACAAAAAAGAAAAAAACATGTGTAAGCATAAAACGAGTTAAAACTGACAGTTATTTAACCTACGGCCAATCCGGTGATGGTAAACGAAAAGAAACGAAACGAAACGAAATGAAAACAAAATCCAATGAAATCTGTAAAGTAAGAAAACGAAATAAAACGAAATCTGTAAAGTAAGAAAACGAAATCCAACGAAATGAAACGAAATCTGTAAAATAAGAAAACGAAATCCAACGAAATCTGTAAAGTAAGAAAATAAAATATAACGAAAAGAAACGACGAAATCTGTAAAGTAAGAAAACGAAATCCAACGAAAAGACTGAAATGAATTGACGTTCAAGAGTTAAAGCTCATTTAGAGTCGCACGATCATCGTTTTAATAAAGTCTTATAATCACAAAGTAATGAATATATTTAATCAGTGTTAATTTTAAATTTATGGACCGTCGCAGGATTTCCGCTATTGTTGGGCCACATTCGTGGCATTATCGCGCGATTTCGAAGTAGAATGTGTCTCACGACGGTCGTGCGAACGTCGCATGACGGACTCTCTGTGATCCTTATTTTTCGGACATTTGGAAAGGGAAGGTTTACACTAACAGGTTTTTATAATTATTTATTATTTATTATTTATTATTAATTATATTCCCTCGCCAACAAAAGTTGCGGGGATAAAATAACGGCTAGTGTCTGTCCGTATCTTTTCTTGTGAATACTCTTGTCAACAGGGTACAATGGATTTTGATTAACCAAACTTGGTTTACACTTAGTACTAACAATGATCTATAGACCCCAATTGATTTTAAAGATCACGGGTCAAAAGACAAAGTCACTTTTTTTTTGGCTCACACTTAGTGACCGAAAAAGCTCTAAAATCCTAATGATTTTCAATGTCATTATCAATCCACGGTGAGAGGAAACATCACGCTTTGCATTCCTATTGTTTAAAATAACACAATGCAACTTAATTCAGATCAATTGTTATCCATTTTTTTTCTCTCGAAAAAAATGCCCGTGTGGATAGCGCATTTCCGCCGTTGTATACAATTTCATATAAACATAAAATAATACATATAAACGGTTGTACCAAAGTAACGTTTGGCTGTATTTAAATGACGCACAGATAAAAAAATATATATACCCCCAACGATGTTGGTGGGCCATAATTAGCAGATTCCAAAATTATGAAAATTATCCGGTATTATTCTCTCCTCAGAATTTATTTTGCAACAGAAATTCCCAACTTTGTGCAATTATTTCCGGTTGCATCGGTCAGTCCTAACACCTGAAGTTTTTCTTTGCGTTGTTTCTATAATCATAAAAACAGATCCACGACAATATTCTATATTCGGTTGCAATTGGGGGGGGGGAGAAGAAAATTCCAGTGTAATCGGACTACCAATTTATTATTTTGAGTTGTTACCTACGATTTCTTGATTTCAGACACATTATGACCTTAGTACATACATGGGAAACGTACGTTCTCATACATGTATACACTTATATAACAACTGAGGACTTACACATGAACTTTGTTCCCATATTTCCTCTCTGAATACCTTATCGTATTACATAAAACGATAGATATATATATAACGAGAACGGATACATAAGTTCAAATTTGATGTTGCTATAAATCTGTAGATTTCGTAAGAGTATGCCCCTATGCTACATTGGGACTGCTACAGATGGCAACATTTTCCTCCCCTATCCAGATCTCCCATTTTCCAGGCAATGGCAGTCAAAAAAATGTTTTCCTGTTTCCCATCCCAACCTCGCTTTTCTTTATCAAATTGATGTTTTTCAACTTGTTCTCGTCCCGATTATGCATAACATATCAGCGACTGAACGTTAAACAAACAACAATAAATAAATCAATCCGAAGTGCGCATCCAGTCGGTATCAAATAGAAAATACTGAGATGTGGAATGCTAGTATTTGAATGAATGCTGAATATTATTGTAATTTTCAATCAAAATTCAAGGTAGGATCCCGTGCGTCATGCTTCCTGACCATAGGTAAAGATACGTCTCAATAGGTAGCTTAGGTCGAGTTACGTAATTTTATTGGATATCTCTAATAGTGTTTACAAAGAATAAACGTTTATTTCCTTTCAATTTTTGTCTTACTTTACAGAATTCTTCTTTTTTCATTTGATATTGTTTTTCTACTTTATAGATTTCGTCGTTTCTTTTCGTTATATTTTGTTTTCTTACATTACAGATTTCGTTGGATTTCGTTTTCTTACTTTACAGATTTCGTTTCATTTCGTTGGATTTTGTTTTCTTACTTTACAGATTTCGTTTCATCTCGTTGGATTTCGCTTTCTTACTTTACAGATTTCGTTTCATTTCGTTGGATTTTGTTTTCTTACTTTACAGATTTCGTTTCATTTCGTTGGATTTCGTTTTCTTACTTTACAGATTTCGTTGGATTTTGTTTTCGTTTCGTTTCGTTTCTCAGTTTACCATCACCCATGAAATATGAAACAATACATTAATACTAATTGATTGATTGTAGAGTTTTACACCAACCCATCGTGTAATGGCTAAATTGTGGTGATATTATTGATACTTTTACTTATGAATGTTTCAATGTTGATAAAATATAATTGCAATGCAGCATAGAAAAGAAGAAATTTACTTAAATATCATCTCTTGGATAAATATATCTGAAAGATATAACGTTTGAGGTTGCACTGGAGTAATTAAATACTATATTTCTGACTCTATAATTGAGATTAAAAAAATAACAGCAAAAAAAGATGAAAATAAAAAATGTTCATCCCTCTAACAGAAAACTATAGCTGGTCATAATCCCTAAATGTACTTCTTGTACAGAAATGTAGATCAAATCGACTTATTTATTGCACAAGATTTAAAAAAGGGCAAAGAAAAATATATGTTTCCCGCTACCAAGCTGAAAAAATGGTAGGTAGGTATAAATTAAAAAAAAAAATATTTTGAATTTTTTTAAACTGCATTAATATTAGGAAGGAGTCTGGACTTTAATGGTGTTTAATACTAAATATTCATATTAAAATGTAATTTATTATGTGTTAGGCATAGTGTGTTGGTTCAAGACATTGAATCGTGTCTTGCCAGTTGCGCGAACAAAAGGCAGCACAACTCGTCGTTATTGCGGCTCGTAATAGTACTGGTTCATACAACAGGCCTGACATGGTACAAAGTCTTCTACCAACACGCCAGTTGTGTATGTATTTCTATAGAATACATTTTTTTATCAAGATACACATCAAGGGAATATAACTCATTTAGTTAGGTTTTCTTTATATCTGGCCCTACACCTCGAAATTTTACCGCCATAGCCTTGATACAAAACCACAATTGTATCAGATATATAGGGTCTAACACCGGGAGAGGTTCAAGATCGAGAAATCTCAGACACCAAAGGGTAAGATTTCAATCGTTCTCTGACGAGGCTTGCCGAGTCAGAGAACGATTGAAATCTTACTCGAGGGTGTCTGAGATTTCTCGATCTTGACCTGTCATCGGTGTTTGATTATTTTTCTTACACAGACATCCCCGCAAATTTGTTTTTTTATTCTTTGCGGTGAAATTCTGTTAGGGTGTGTGTTATTCGGTCACATATCATGAAATGAATATATTTGGCAATGAACAAGCAAGTCACCTTTTTATAGAACAATTCGACTGGGTAAATCCATGTAATTTTATTCTCAGACATTTCCCTGACCTACATTTGACTTGTGTTTACATGTACCATATTTACATGTTTGTGTATATTCGAAGACGACCGCATCACAACCATAAATGAAACAATACGCACAATGTGAAAGAAGCACCAAATCACGAACGCTTCAAATTGCAATAATATTTAAAATTCGACTTTCATGTCACGATAAATATAACAATAGTAAAGAAAACGTTTGTTTTTAAACGAACAAATCAACAGAAACACGTTATTAGAAATGTATGTCATTTCACTGTGACTTCAATAACTCGGACAGCTGATTGATTCAGTGAACAAGAAATCGATAAGTGCCAACTGTTGACTGAAATCATACGCAAACACGTTAAAAAAAATTATACAAATTAAGAGTTTTAAAAGATTGATTAGACTTTGGCTAATGTTATATTTTGTAAAGCATATTTTATTTTAATCACATATACAAACAATATTAACAAAGGATCACAACAAAGTTATAATATAACACTGAAAAATCTTGAAGCGATGATTACTTTTGGCGGGTAAAAGGGCGTGTAGCTTGTCTTACACCGGGGGGTGTAAGACAGAAAAATCTGTTCCCGTGAAAATTGAGAACTACTTTATCCACTGTGTAAGAAAGTAAAATCTGTGACACCAGAGGACAAGATTTAAATCGTATCTGACACGGACAAACCTCGTCCGATACGATTTAAATCTTGACCGAGGGTGTCTCAGATTTAACAGTCTTGGACCTTTCGCGGTGTTTGACTCTATTTTCCCCACCCCATTCTATTATATCAATGTTTGTTTTCTATGAGAAAATATAGAGTGCTCTTCCTTGTTAATAACTAATGTAAATAGCAAAAAATTACCTCCCTTTGACCAACGTCAAATAACTTTTTATATAAGTATTTATCACTGTTGTGGTAGCATTTAAAGATACTGTCTATGTATTTTATTATGAAATACATTTAAAATAATACCAAGACACACATGTATAAAGATAAATCGACAATTTACTTCAACAATGGAAAACAATTTTGTAGGAAAAAGCGCGTCTAGCTTGTCTTACCCAGGAACCTGGGTAAGAATACTAAGATATATAGAATCTAACATCGGGGGGAGTACAAGATAGGGAAATCTCCGACACCCGAGAGTAAAATTTCAATCGTTCTCTGACGAAGTTTGCCGAGTTAGAGAACGATTGAAATCTTACCCTAGGGTGTCGGAGAAGAGA
The DNA here is from genome assembly GCA_002080005.1 of Gigantidas platifrons. Lineage (NCBI taxonomy): Eukaryota > Metazoa > Mollusca > Bivalvia > Mytilida > Modiolidae > Gigantidas > Gigantidas platifrons. Next base: position 143,632 of record MJUT01027927.1, on the reverse strand, counting down.
ACGATTGAAATCTTACCCTAGGGTGTCGGAGATTTCCCTATCTTGTACTTTTTCCGGTGTTTGATTTTATTTCTCACTAAATACCTAATACGGTTGTTTCGAATCATTTCCATTCCGTCAAAAACTTTTTGTTTTCGTTGGCCAAACCTCGTGATTTTGATGAAAAGTTAGGCACTGGACTTCCGGTGTCAATGTACACAACGAAAACTCCAATCGATAAGTGCCGTTTTAACGTTACTCAACTTAAATAATTTTTTACATTTTCTGTAAAAGACAGAAACATGTATCAATTAAATTATTTTATTTGTATCAAAGACTTCAACGCACAGAAAATTACTTCTTTAAAATTAAATTTGTTTTATTTCTATAATTTAATGCTGTCAGCATCATGAAAGGAACACGACCTGTCTGGATATATTTCTGTTATCACTATCAGACAGACAGTAGTGTATCGAACACCAGTATTTACTCAGCCGTTTTCTTGGCGTCCCCAAATTACAATTACTTCCACCCCCAAAAAAATAGGAACTGGCTTATCTTTTTAGTGAGAAAGAAAAATCTTTTTTACATAAATTAACGGATTACTTTATCCAAGGGGTGAGACATCATTCTCTATCCAGAGTTGTCGTTCCTGCTACGCTACACAACATCTCTGTCAATGCCCATTTTACAAGATTTTTGTAAAATTTTGAAACAGTAAAAAAATGTACTTAAAATTGTTTTAATTATTGTAAATATCAATAAGTCACTCATTTCAAATCAATTCTCTCTTAAAAATGATTTGTGATCGTTTTTAATTTTTTAATTTTTACCTCCGTAAAATAGTTCTCCAAGAAGTGTGGGAGGTGGGGGGGGGATAATTTTTAAGAGAGAACTGATTTGAAATGAGTGATTTATTTTCATCTTTATTGATATTTACAATAA
>MJUT01027927.1:124826-140599 GCA_002080005.1 Gigantidas platifrons | reverse complement strand
GAATATCGTATCAACTGAGAGATATATACTACATATGCAGGTGCAGCTGGAATGTTGCTGCATATAAATGGAAAGTTCACAATGGGAAAATTGAAATCATCTCTTTTGTCATAAAGTTTCGTTCTTGACGGCACCTCACTGTCAATATCAAGGTGTAGGTCAAGGTATGAAGCAGACCTATCTGTATCTGGGGTATCATTTATTTCAAGCTCAATTGGATAGATGCGATCAACGAAATCACCAAACCTAGAATTACTTAGTGAAATAACATCATCTATATAGCGGAACGTGAAATTAAAGGATCGGTCTAGCTTCAATTGTTGAATAAGAGTGTCGCTGATGAGTCAAGAAGGATGTTTAAATTTATCCAGGAAATTGGATGTTTTGATATTTAACATAGGTATGCTAATCAAATAAACACATAATTAGTAGTATAACACAGATAACATTTACACAAATTATCTCTTGTCAGACGGACTTTGGTTAAAATCTTGGTCCAGATCACTGATAGTGGATTAGTAATACAAATATGACACAGTACATTAGTAATAATCGAATGATTGTAGGGTTTTATACCAACCCATCGTGTAATGTTAAATTGTGCTGATACTATTGATAATTTTAATTATTAATGTTTCAATGTAGATAAAATCATTGCAGTGCAGCTTACAAAAGAAGAAAGAAATTTAGCTGAATATCATCTCTTGGATTAATATATCTGAAAAATATATCGTTTGAGGTTGCACTGCAGTAAATAAATACCATATTTCTGACTCTATAATGAAGATTAAAAAAAATAAAAGCAAAAAAGGATGAAAATAAAAAATGTTCATCTCTCCAACAGAAAACTATAACTGGTCATAATGTCCTTCTTGTACAGAAATATAGATAAAATCGACCTATTTATTACACAAGATTTCAAAAAGGACAAAGAAAAATATATCTGTTTCTCGCCACCAAGCTGAAAAATTTGGTAGGCAGGTATAAATAAAAAAAAAATACTTTGTTTTTTTTTACCTGCATTAATAAGGAAGGAGTCTGGACTTTAATGGTGTTTAATACTAAATAGCCGTATTAAAATTTCGCTTATTATGTGTTAGGGTAGGCAGATTTAAGGGGTAAACATTTAGTATACATAGTGTGTGGGCAAGACATTGTTGCCAGTTGCGTGAACTAACCACATCACAACTCGTCGTTATCGCGGCTCGTAATAGTACTGGTTCACACAACAGGCCTGATATGATACAAAGCCTTCTACCAACACGCTCGTTGTGTATGTAATGGTAGGTATTTCTATAGAATACATTTTTTGATCATGATACACATCAAGGGAATATAACTCATTCAGTTATATCTTCTTTATATTTGGCCCTACACCTCGAAATTTACCGTCATGGCCATTGATACAAAACCACAATTGTATCAGATATATAGGGTTTAACCCCGGGAGAGGTTCAAGATAGTACAATCTGTGACACCCGAGGACAGATTTAAATCATATCGGACTAGGCTTGTCCGAGTCGGATACGATTTTAATCTTGACCGAGTGTGTCTCAGATTTAACTGTCTTGCACCTTTCACAATGCTTGACTCTTTTTTTCACACCCCATTCTATTATATCAACGTTTGTTTACTTTGAGAAAATATAGAGTGCTCTCAATTGTTAATAACTAACCTAAATAACAAAAAATTACCTCACTTTCACCAACGTCAAATAACTTTTTATATAAGTATTTATCAGTGTTGTGGTAGCATTTAAAATTACTGTCTATATATTTTGTTATGAAATACATTTAAAATAATACCAGGATACACATGTATAACGATAAATCGACAATTTACTTCAACAATGGGGAAAACAAATTGCAAGAAAAAGCGCGTGTAGCTTGTCTTCCCCAGGAACCTGGGTAAGAATACTAACATATATAGAATCTAACATCGGGTGAGTACAAGATAGGGAAATCTCCGACACCCGAGAGTAAGATTTCAATCGTTCTCTTATGAGGCTTGCCGAGTTAAAGAACGATTGAAATCTTACCCAAGAATATCTTCCACCCGCCAAAAATAGGAACTGGCTTTTCTTTTTAGTGAGAAAGAAAAATCTTTTTCACATAAATTAACGGACTACTTTATCCAAGGGGTGAGAAATATGTGTGATTCAATATGTACGTCATCAGCTTTGAATGTGAGGAAAACCCAATACATCTTCGTTAATCAATGCAAAGTGTTATTGGGGAATAATTCAAATAACATTTTATACCTTGGTGTTCATATTGCAGGGAACAGTAGCATACAAAATTACACTTCATACCTAGAATAGCCCTCCTAACTCCCCCTCCCCAATACTGAAACAGCGATTAATGAATGAAACGGTTGAATGAATGGTATGGTGTGATTGGTTATATTTTGCAGGGAACAGTAACATATACAAATATTCTTCATGCCAAGAATATCCCCTCCCCAAAAACAATCCAGGAGAACAACAGTTGTGTATTTCATGGTGACAGCGATTAATGAATGACACGTCTGAATGAATGGTATTGTGGGACGTATTGAACTATTTTGTAATTCAGAATGTTATTTGTTAAAAGAAAGTAACTATATTGATGAAAGCTAGCAGTATTTCCATCTTTTGTCCCATAAAAATGTTAAATGAACGTATAATATGCATAAATGTGTTGGTACAATTGCTAGTATCACGCCTCGTCAGTTGTTTAAGCCGCATCAATACTCGACGCTATGCGTCGGACGGTTTCGTAGTGATATTGCTGACACAAGTAGAGTTTGAAGATACCGAAGGGGTAATAAGAATCCATAAATCGAAGAAGAACAGACAACACAATGGCCGACAATGTACAAACAGTTGTAACAACATAATATGCATATAATGTTTGTACACCGGACATCTTGTATCAAACAGGCTACTTTCTTTAATTTCAAAAGAAAATTTGCATAGTGTCAAATAAATCATAATATATACATTAAAATCATTTTCAGAAATGGCATGTTCACGTTTCTTGGACTTTCAACCGACAGAGCGTCCATCATGGCGGAAGATAAAAGATCACATTGGCACAGTCCCTAAAGTCTCTGAAATGATAACACAAATTCTTGAATATGAAAATGCATGGAGAAGAAAGAGATATACCAGACAATGTTCTGCTGTTAAAAGGGAGATGCATTTAGATTTCCTGTATCAAATACAAATTGGCGAAGAAATTGGCGTTGTCGATAGAGAAATTTTTTCTGACATAATTTCCAATGAGGAAAATAAAGCGAATCGGAAACGAGATACAACGGAAGAACATACAGACCCTGAAATTGGTTTGAAAAAAAGACGGTTTTCGGGTGACCATTTCCAAAGCAATAACGCTGATTCACAAAAAATCGAAAAAGGAATTGGGAAAAGTTCACAAGACAGATTAAATAGCGTTGACAGTTTACCAAGTTCATTAGATGCAGAAGACTATTTCAATGAGAATAATACAGAGACAATACCTGCCAAGACAACCGAAACAATCAATCTACTACGTGGATATCGTCATCTAAAAAATGAACTAAAACAAATACCAAAAGAAGAAAGATCAGATTTTTTGGGAATCCTTGATGTCGAAGTGTGCATTAAAGAATGCCATGAGATTTTGATGAAAGATGTAATGGATAAAAATTGTACTGTCCCTGGAAAATTTAGTGTTTTACCAAGAACTGCTGAATTTAAAGGAAATCTATATCATTACCCCTGTTACGAAACAGAAGACATAGCACATAGCGCCATTCAAGCTATTGTTGATCAATACAACGAGATGATACATGACATATCTAAAGACAATTCGGAGGGAAACCAACTGGAAAGGTCCTTTAAATGTGCATCTGTTCTCTTATTTGGTTTCTTGATGCTTCACCCATTTTCCGACGGTAACGGACGACTCGCTCGTCTTCTTTGTAGTCATTGTTTAAATGTGTTTTGTCCTTTCCCAACTGCTATTTACAATGTGTTTTCTCCATCGACAAGGGACGACTACATAACTGCCATTGTCAATGCAAGAAAAGACCTACAACTGAGTTCTGATCAACTTAAATTTTCAACTGATGCAAGAAGAGAAGCATTGCTAATTTTGGAACAAAAACCTGCCGATCTTTGTTCTTTAATAATTGAGAGTAATTGGTTTACATGGCGCCGCTTTTTACGAAAAATGGGAGAAGATATTCCAATGATAAACTTTGAAAGAGCGGATTAAAAATTTTACAGTAAAGGAAAACATGACCGCTTCATTTCAGTAAGAGGGGAAATTTTTAGCCCCCCCTCAAAAATTAGTTTTCCCGCCTCTCCCCAAAAGATTAGTTTAACCTCGCCACTTTTTATTACAGTGCCTGTACCAGACAAGACAAGTGAGCTCTCATGTATATGTTTCAAAGACATCAATTTTACCTCTTTCTACAATTGTTCTATTGGATATTGGAACTGTGTCAACAATGTGGTGATGTGGTGTGGTGTTTCCTATTTTTCATTTTATGATGTCAATCAATCAATCAATCAATCAATCAATCAATCAATCAATCAATCAATCAATCAATCAATCAATCAATCAATCAATCAATCAATCAATCAATCAATCAATCAATCAATCAATCAATCAATCAATCAATCAATCAATCAATCAATCAATCAATCAATCAATCAATCAATTATTGTGACATTGTTTGTATATACTATTTCATTGTGAAGTCGAGCATGCTGGTACGTGTAGATGTCCTCGCAGCTCTTCTTATTTGTCAGCTGATATGTAAAAATATTTACAGATGATGTACATGACAACAATGTCATACTTGATTTACAAATCAACCTCAGATAAATATAAACTGAAAAATGATATTGAAAATGTAGAGACAAAATTAAACTGGAGTAGCACGATGGGTACCACCAGTGGAGCAGGAACTGCTTACCCTTCCAGAACACATTGGTTCACCCCAGGCGGGTACCACCAGCAGAGCAGGAACTGCTTACCCTTCCAGAACACAGGTTCGTGGTGCTCGATCGTTAGTTTTATGTGCCGTGTTTTGTAGATCATTGTTTGTCCTTTTGTCCTTTTTTGTATGGCCATTGTGTTGTCTGTCCTTTGATTTACGGATTCTGGTTAGGTATCTTAAACTCTTCTTAAAGAAGAGAGGTAAGCCAATGCAGCGTCCCAGTTAAAAACAAGAATGATGGCGACCACGTGCACGTAATGTTTAATCTCCGTAGAGATAGTCAAGGAGGTATTCATACATGGTCTAGCTGTCGTTTTGGTATTGGGCTGTTCCTAACATTTGATCAAAAGTCTTTTTCATGGGATCAGACAATTGATTGGTACGTTGTAGGTGTGTACATTATGTGTTCTAACACTTCCGAATAATTGTTTGGGTTGGTTTTAGTTGGTTTTATGGTGTTTAACGCCAATTTCACCAATATTTCAGTTTTATCGTGGTGGTCAGTTTTATTGTTGGAGGAAACCGGAGTACCTGAAAAAAACCACTGATCTGTCGCACGTCATTGACAAACTTTATCACATAATGTTTATCGAGTACACCTCGCCATGAATGGGGTTCGAACTCACAATGTTAGTGGTGATATGCACTGATTGCATAGTTAGTTGTAAATCCAACTACCATACGATCACGGCCGCGACATCCCCTTCGAATAATTGTGTAGGAATACCACCAGATAATGGAGCTTCATAATACAAAAATTTCTGGAAAACCATAATTACCATCTCATTGTGGCATAATAAATATTGAAGAGGACGAGGAGTTCCGAATGAGCAGATATTGGGAAATACAGTTACCAATTTAATATTACCCGACAACTGTGTTACCCCTCCTTTTATTGTGTTCAAACTCTATTTCTTGGACTACTTTTTATATTACATATAACGTCAGCATTCCAGAAAAGTTAGGTCTCTTTGTATAACATCACATACAAACATCAAACCCAGTGCGCATGACGGGCCTCTGGAAGTATTATTAAGTGAGCGAGTGTTGTGGTTTTAACGCTAAATGAGCAATTGTTTAGCTATTCAGTGAGAACAAGCCACATTTTGGATGAGTTAATGATGATGTCTGTTTTGTACTAGACCAATGCAAGTACAATTTGTCTAGTTAGCTCATTGAAGCAACACTCTACAGGTAAACACATGATCATAATTCGCAAGTCACTGACAAACTTTATCACAATGTTGTACACCTCGCTTGATCGAGACTCTAACTCACAACATCAGTGGTGATAGGCACTGATTGCATAGGTAGTTGTAAATCCAACTACCATACGATTACTACCACGACGGCTCCTACTACGACGGTGATAAAGGAAAGTTGTATTCTTCATTAGTACCATACATATAGCTGACCCCCCTTTAGGAAGGGTTGTGCCTCTCGAAGAAGAAACTATATTCTGTGTCACCGATTTCCTTGTCAGTTGAAACGGACATAAAATGAAAACTGCTGACCGCGTAACGTCAAATTTAGGTACATCTGAAAGATGAAATTTTACGTTACTTAAATTCAATATTGACATATTCTTCATATTAATCTTTTGAACATACAAAAAAAACATTGATACCACCTTACATACCAGCGTGCATTCTACTGTAAATACCAAAGTATATATCACCATCAATACCACCAAATACTAACGTACATATTAACATACACCCGTCCATACCTCCAGACACCAATGTACATATTAACATACATACACCCGTCCATACCACCAGATACCAATGTACATATTAACATACATACAACCATCAATACCACCAGATACCAATGTACATATTAACTTACATACAACCGTCCATACCACTAGATACCAATGTACATATCAACATACATACAACTGTCCATACCACTAGATACCAATGTACATATCAACATACATACAACCAGATACCAATGTACATATTAACATACATACCACCAGATACCAATGTACATATTAACATACATACAACCGTCCATACCACCAGACACCAATGTACATATTAACATACATACAACCGTCCATACCAGCAGATACCAACGTACATATTAACATAGATACAATCGTCCATACCACCAGATACCAATGTACATATTAACATACATACAACTGTCCATACCACTAGATACCAACGTACATATTAACATACATACAACTGTCCATACCACCAGACACCAATGTACATATTAACATACATACAACCATCAATACCACCAGATACCAATGTACATATTAACATAGATACAATCGTCCATACCACCAGATACCAATGTACATATTAACATACATACAACCGTCCATACCACACAGATACCAACGTACATATTAACATACATACAACCGTCCATACCACCAGATACCAATGTACATATTAACATACATACAACCATCAATACCACCAGATACCAATGTACATATTAACATAGATACAACCGCCCATACCACCAGATACCAATGTACATATTAACATACATACAACCGTCCATACCACCAGGTACCAATGTACATATTAACATACATACAACCGTCCATACCACCAGATACCAACGTACATATTAACATACATACAACCGTCCATACCACCAGACACCAATGTACATATTAACACATACAACCATCAATACCACCAGATACCAATGTACATATTAAAATAGGTACAACGTCCATACCACCAGATACCAATGTACATATTAACATAGATACAACCGTCCATACCACCAGATACCAACGTACATATTAACATACATACAACCATCCATACCACCAGAAACCAATGTACATATTAACATACATACATCCGTCCATACCACCAGATACCAACGTATATATTAACATACATACAACCGTCCATACCACCAGATACTAATGTACATATTAACATACATACAACTGTCCATACCACCAGATATCAATGTACATATTAACATACATACAACCGTCTATGCCACCAGATACCAGTGTACATATTAACATACATACCACCAGATACCAATGTACATATTAACATACATACAACCGTCCATACCACCAGATACCAATGTACATATCAACATACATACAACGTCCATACCACCAGATACCAACGTATATATTAACATACATACAACCACCATACCACCAGATACTAATGTACATATTAACATACATACAACTGTCCATACCACCAGATATCAATGTACATATTAACATACATACAACCGTCAATGCCACCAGATACCAGTGTACATATTAACATACATACCACCAGATACCAATGTACATATTAACATACATACAACCGTCCATACCACCAGATACCAATGTACACATTAACATACAACCGTCCATACCACTATATACCAATGTACATATTAACATACATACAACCATGCATACCACTAGATACCAACGTACATATTTGAATTTTGGTGTTTAACACCACTTTCATCAAGATTTCAGCTATATCATTGCGACAAGTTTTAGTGGTGGAGGAAGCGGAGTACCCGTAGAGAACCACCAACCCTGGGCATGCAACTGGTAAACTTTATCACTTAGGTCTGCGGGTAAGTGCACCCGTTTTTGTAATTTACAAAGCACGGCTCGAACCCACGCCGTATAGATGATAGGCTTGTATGAGTTGTTAGATCCAACTCATTGAGCACCCGGGCCTCTCCAATGTACATATTAACATACATACAACCAGATACCGATGTACATATTAACATGCATACAACTGTCCATACCACCAGATACCAATGGACATATCAACATACATATATGAAATAAGTTGTCATCGGTAAATTTTGGATCCATCACAGGGGTGGATCCAGGATTTCAAGTTAGGGGGGTGCAGTTAAAATAATCGCGCCGAGCAGAGCGAGGAGCGACAAATTTTGGGGTATTTCGTGTGAAAAATCATGATTTTACGCAATTTTTTTTTTTTCCGATTTTAGGGGGGAGGGGGGGGGGGGGGGNCAATGTACATATTATCATACATACATGAAATAAGTTGCCATCGGTAAATTGTGGATCCATCACCAATCATTCAAACAGCTACGGCTATTGTTGCAAGAACTGTAACACACTGTATGCCAGATCAAGCACTCTCCTGAATTTGTTACAGGTACTTCAATAAAAATTGAATGGTCTAAGCTAGATTTTTGGGCGCCAACACTTCCACTCAAAAAGGGAGATAACTCATTTTTAGCTCACCTGACCCGAAGGGTCATGTGAGCTATTGCCATCACTTGGCGTCCGTCGTCCGTCCGTCGTCTGTCCGTCCGCCCGTAAACATTTCAATATTTTTCTAGAGAACCACTGATGCAAATGGTACCAAACGTGGCAGGAATGTTCATTTGCATAGTCTAACCAAGTGTTGTTACTTTCGTTGCGATCGGTTATCCAACATGGCTGCCAGGGGTCATAAAAGCCTCTGATTGGTTGAAATTTTTAATGATCTTCTTCTCCGATACTACATGGAGAATGGAATTGAAAATTGTCATGAAGGATCATTGCAAGCTGCTAACCAAGTGTTGTTACTTTTTGGACCGATTGAAAATCCAAGATGGCCGCCAGCGGGGACATAATTTAACATAGCGACCCTATGGGAAATATGTAAAACAAACTTCTTTTCAAGAACCACTGGATGGATTGGAATCATACTTGGCAGAAATGTTCCTGACAAGGTTCTGATCAATTGTTGTTACTGTTTGTTCCGATCGGTTATCCAATATGGCTGCCAGGGGCCATAATAGCCTCTGATTGGCTGAAATTTCAAAGATCTTCTTCTCCGATACAACATGGAGGATGGAATTGAAAATTGGCATGATTGATCATTGCAAGCTGCTAACCAAGTTTTGTTACTTTTTGGACCGATTGAAAATCCAAGATGGCCACCAGCGGGGGACATAATTTAACATACTGACCCTATGGGAAATATGTAAAATAAACTTCTTCTCAAGAACCACAGAATGGATTGGAATCATACTTGGCAGAAATGTTCCTTACTAGGTCCTGATCAAGTTTTGTTGCTTTTTGTTCTGATCGGTCATCCAACAAGGCTGCCAGCGCTCATAAAAGCTTCTGATTGTCAAAAATTTCAAAGATCTTCTTCTCAGATACTACATGGAGGATGGAATTGTAAGTTGTCAAGAATGACCATTGCAAGATGCTAACCAAGAGTTGTTACTTTTTTGGCTGATCGAAAATCCAAGATGGCTGCCAACGGCAAGTCATAGTTTAATGTATGACCCTATGGGAAATATGATTAAAAAAAAATTCTCAAGAACTACTGAAGGGATTATTGGAGCCATACTTAACAGAAATGTTCCTTACAAGGTCCTAATCAAGTGTTGTTAGTTCACCTGGACCGAAGGTCCAGGTGAACTATTGTCATCACTTGGCGTCCGTCGTCTGTCGTTTGTAAACTTTTCACATTTTAAGCTTCTTCTCCGAAACCACTTGGCCAATTGGAACCAAACTTAGCAGAAATGTTCCGTGGATGGTCCTTTACAAAGTATCTGTTTTTCGTTCCAGTCGGATATTCAACATGGCTGCCAGGGCCAATAATAAGCTCTGATTGGCTGAAATTTCAAAGATCTTCTTCTCTGAAACTAATAACTGACTGAACCCAAACTGTAAATGAATGATCATTGGAATGTCCTTTACCAAATTTCTGTTTTTTATGCCGATCGGAAATCCAAGATGGCCGCCACCGCAGGACATAGATTAATATTGGACCCTATGGGAAAATGTTCAAATGCCTTCTTCTCAGAAACTACAAATATGATTAAAGCCAAACTGTACATGAATGTTCATTGGATGGTCCTCTACAAACTTCAGGTTTTTTGTTCCGATATGAAATTCAAAATGGCGGCTACGGCAGGACTTAATTTAACATTGGACACTATGGGAGAAATGTTTCAAAACGCTTCTTCTCTGAAACCACTTGGACAATTGAAACCAAACTGCCCAGGAATGATCATTGGAAGGTCCTCTACAAAATTACTGTTTTTTATGCCGATCGCAAATTCAAGATGGCCGCCACAGCAGGACATGGATTAATATTGGACCCTATGGGAAAATGTTCAAATGCCTTCTTCTCAGAAACTACAAATATGATTAAAGCCAAACTGTACATGAACGTCCATTGGATGGTCCTCTAAAAACTGTAGGTTTTTTGTTCCGATATGAAATTCAAAATAGCGGCTACGGCAGGACTTAGTTTAACTTTGGACCCTATGGGAAAAAATGTTTCAAAACGCTTTTTCTCTTAAACCACATGGAAAATTGAAACCAAACTGAGCAGGAAGGGTCATTTGAAGGTCCTCTAAAAAGTTTGGGATTTTTATGCCGATCCGAAATTCAAGATGGCTGCCACCACAGGTCATAGTATTAACACAGGGCCATATGCGAAAATACAGAAATATGTTCTTCTCTGAAGCTATTGCACTGAACCGGTACCTAAACTGTGCATCAATAATTGGAATGTCCTTTACAAACTTTGTGTTTTTTATGTAGATCGAAATTCCAAGATGACTACCACTGCAGGACATAGTTTTTACATAGGACCAATTGGATCTGTTTATATCCAGGTGAACGATACAGGCTCTTGAGAGCCTCTGGTTACTTTTTGTTCTGATCGGCCACCCAACATGTCTGCCACAATGAACCCAGGTGAGCGATTACAGGCTCCTGGGAGCCTCTAGTTTTAAACAATATTCATGTAAAAAACTGTCTTCTAATTTAAAAAGCAATGTGATCCATCAATAAAGCAATGATGTAATCTAGGTTGTCATTATTCATCTCTGCTATGAAATTGCCCAATTTTTAAACGGAGTTGTACTTTTACGGGACGGATCATTACACTTCCAAAAAAATATTTTGATTTTAGTGGAGGAAAAAAAAATAATCTGATTCAGAGTTTTTGTCATATAACCTAATGTTAAATTCTGGAAAAAATTTTGCGCTTTGCGCGACAAAAAAAAAATATTCTAACTTTTGTGTTGTCCTAAAAAAAAATTCTGAACGAAAAACAAACCCCATAACCCCACCCCCCCCTCCTCGCTCTTGCAAGTTAAATGGTAGGTCCGTAAGAACACATCAAGGTGCAAACATAGCAATTTATTTTGCTCTTTTCGTTGTAGTTTTGTCTCATCCTCATTTTAATTGACAGGTGAAATATCTATCTGTTAAATATCTGAAGATTATTTTTTAAAATTAATTTTATGGGGAACAGCAAGGGAAACCTATCTACTCGCACCATGTATACCATGAAAAACAACAGGACACATGAGGATACCAAGTTCAATCAACAGCCAATACACGTGAAACATACATATATGTATATGAAAGCAGACCAATCAGTCACATTAATGAAAGGCTTTTGTTAATGTGACTCATTGACCTCCTTGTCAGAAGAGGCGGTATTAGAGGAGACCAATATATTTAACAGTCCCTACCCCGTATCAGAGGATTACCATCACAGAGGACTAACACATCCGGCAGAGGATACCACCAAACCCTACCCCTGAGGGCTTTCATCAAAGGAAACGACCACAAACAACAGGAAATCCACAGAGGATACCAACCGACACTATGTCAGGGGGAACAGAAGAGGAGATAAACAAACCCTACATCAGAAGAATTCAACAGAGGACAGTGAGATACTACACCAGAAGCAGGAAATGAAACACAACATGGGTTCTTTCTTTTTAGTAGGAACTGACAATCTCCTTTTTCCCACCTTCCAAAACATAATTCACTAAGAAAGATTCATTGAGTGAAATAACGCTCACGATAGAATGTGCCCGGCGAATACTGTAAAAAGTTTGATTGGTAGGACCCGAACTGGAATTCTGCTACACCAAACACGTTAAATATATAATAATTTTATTGTCATATAAGCAAACATAAAGCTTGTGACAAAATAACAAACAAATAAACATAGTAATGAAATACATGCACATAACAAATCAATGATGTAATTTTGCCCATTTTTTTCCATCTTAGAAAACATAATAAATCAGAACCGTAATGCTAGATTTAAAAATCACACAATATTCCAGGTATATCATAAACTTTTTCAATCAAAAAAGAAGGCAACTCTAAAATGTCGTCTTTGACTACCTGAAAGAACATATTTAAAAACAAAAAAATACATAATTACAAAGTCAATAAGTTCATACACACAAAATTAACTAACAATGATAATGTCACTATCTGTAAAACAAACAATATCTACATATATGTATATCAATACCACCATCCTACGACTACCACTGACTTGAAGTATAAATGTATTTGTTGACTACATAACCTATAGTCAATCGTTATAGCAAGCATCCTTAAAGGTAAGTCAATGTTACCAATCACACCTTTTTCCCTTTCCCAGAATTAAAGAAGATTTTAATAGTAGGTAAATGTATATACCCTTTAACCTCTTTAATAAAGCCATCATGAACTGGAGATAAAATCGACCAAAACCCTGCCAACATCCACAAAGGTACAATTATTGTACCAAAAGCTAGACACGGTTTCATGTATAGAAAAACTCTTGATACAATACAAACTGGTTGTACAAACCATCCGTTACCTCCATACCAGTTAACTGAAAACGCATCAATAGCATTGGTTGTCCAGTAACGGGAATAAAACACCGGTAATTTGTGATTGGTATAATTGGCGAACCAATCTATTTCGTGGGGTACTCACAGGGAATCCAAATGTATGAAAATTTCATCGGACAAACCCCAGACACCATAGTCAACAATACGACTAATAAAATCAGCTTGATCATTCTTGGATCTTGAAATCTTGGATTGTGCTAGAAATTGCTTATAGAAGATAAAAGGTTTTTACTGCCTAAGCTCTTTCCTAGTTGAACTTTCATAGATTCATTTTGTCACCATAAATTTGATGCAACGAACATGCGCTTTGTCTACAAATAGACTGTTCAGTTGTTCTTTATTCCATGGACATTTTAAGATCTAAGCCCTTCTTGTTGAAATTACTCTTATTGTATTCATTAATGTGTAGAAGTACCATGTTTGGAACAAATTGAATGGAGGTACAACATTCTATCAAAACGGACGGACACACCGATTCCAATAAACACATTTCAATGTACCTCCAAAAAGAATACAAACGTTTGGTGTTTTAATTCATGCAACAGGTTCTATATACTAGATCTTAAATCAGACTTATTAATAAAAACTAATTGACAAAGATCAAAGATTATAAATTTTAGATTTGCTTGTCTCTACTTCTCTTATTAGGAAAATGTGATCAGAAGAAATTATTTGTAAATAGTGATTCAACAACTTGGGAATCTGCATTAATTGGATTCTAGTAAAGTCACATCAAATTAACTTTTAATTCCTTGAATGTTTGCTTCCAAACATATCTGTCAGTACACGAAATTCTGTTATATTCGTTTTTCTAAGTTACTGAATTGCTTTAGCAGGAGGCTAAACTAATATTATTTATTTTGCAGAAAATCTTAAGTCTTACATTATATTATTTCATTGCACAGGTGAGAACTTGTTTTATTTCAATATGTTGGGAATTCAATAATTTCAGAGTGAACCGTTGTTATTTCATAAAAAATTAGGAGGCAAGCAATATAAGCTATACAAAATTTAAAGTTTATAAATTACTTTATGTCACAAGACTTAAATACACAATTTTTACATTTCTATAGAACCAGTGATATAAGACAGCTATCTCAAATAAATAATAATTATTATTGTCCTAGTCTAATTTGGTACAATGATTTTAACTGTCTGACATATAATGAATATTATTGTCTTAGTCTAATTTGGTACAATGATTTTAACTGTCTGACATATAATGAATATTATTGTCTTAGTCTAATTTGGTACAATGATGTTTTGGTTTGGCATTTACAATTGTTGAATAAGAGTGTGAAGCACTGTAAATTTATGCCTGGCACTTGGATGTTTTGATATTTAACATAGGTTTGCTAATCATATAAACACATATTTAGTAGTATAACATAGATAACATTTACACAAATTATCTCTTGTCAGACGGACTAAGGTTAAAATCTTCGTCCAGATCAATGATAGTGGATTAGTAATACATTTACATATATTTTCTCTGTTATTCTACAACTGATAATTTATTCATTTTACATATGTTAGTAAATATTATGAAATGTAAGAAAAAGATATTATTTTGCGCTTTTATAGATTGTGCTGCTGCTGTCGATACTGTTTGGAGGGATGTGTTCTGGAACAAACTTTTAATTAACCAAATTAATGGTACAATGCATAAAGTAATTTTTAATATGTTCAATGGAATTAAATCACGTGTTGCATATAAATGTAACAAAACTGAATATTTTGCTTGTAATATTGGAGTCAGACAAGAAGAAAATGTATATCCTTTCCTATTTTCTCCCTATTTAAGTGATCTGGAACGATTTTTGCATGATAGAAATTCTAAAGGTTTGGATTCCATAGCTAAAGATATTGAAGACGAATTAGATATTTTTCTTAGATTGTTTATATTACTATACGCAGATGACAAGAAATGTTGTTTTTACTAGAGCACGATTGCATCATTTAAATTTTTCATATAAAGGTTCTAATTTAAAAATTGCAAGAGATTATATTTATCTTGGAATACATTTTTCTAATACTGGCAGCTATTTGAACATAAAGAAAAAGATTATTGGAAAAGCTACCAAAGCTATATATGAAGTATTAAAAAAGGGCAGAGTTCATAATCCTTCTATAAAATCCCAATATGATCTTTT
>MJUT01027927.1:104185-124280 GCA_002080005.1 Gigantidas platifrons | reverse complement strand
ATATAAATGTAACAAAACTGAATATTTTGCTTGTAATATTGGAGTCAGACAAGAAGAAAATGTATATCCTTTCCTATTTTCTCCATATTTAAGTGACCTGGAACGATTTTTGCATGATAGAAATTCTAAAGGTTTGGATTCCATAGCTAAAGATATTGAAGACGAATTGGATATTTTTCTTAGATTGTTTATATTACTAAACGCAGATGACATGGTGTTATTTTCTGATTCAGTGGAGGATCTCTAAGTACAATTAAATAATTTTAGTGAATACTGTGACACATGGAAGTTAAAAGTTAATATTTCGATAACAAGAATTGTTGTTTTTACTAGAGCACGATTGCATCATTTTAATTTTTCATATAAAGTTCTAATTTAAAAATTGCAAGAGATTATATTTATCTTGGAATACATTTTTCTAGTAGTGGCAGCTATTTGAACATAAAGAAAAAGATTGTTGGAAAAGCTACCAAAGCTATATATGAAGTATTAAAAAGGACAGAGTTCATAATCTTTCTATAAAATGCCAATATGATCTTTTTGATAAGATGGTAAAGCCTATTCTACTCTACGGGTGTGAAATATGGGGCGTTGGTAATAATAATATAATTGAAAGAGTCCATTTAAAATTTTGCAAACATTTGTTAAATTAAAAAAAAATCAACCGCTAATTTCATGATATACGGAGAGCTTGGGGCATATCCTATGTCTATTTATATAAAACTGCGTATGGTAGATTATTGGTCTAAGTTACTAAATGGTAAAAATAGCAACCTATCACTCATTCTTTATAAATATAATTATGCATGTTAAAAATTATCATGGTCAATACCAGTCTTCAAGGTTTGATAATGTATAGATCATCTTAGATAATTGTGGTTTCAGTAATATTTTGGAGAGCCTGGGAAATATTAATTGTACATGTTTAAATATTGCACTGAAGCAAAGATTATTGGACCAGTTTCAACAGGAATGGCGATCAAATATGGAAAACTCGTCAAAAGGGTTGTGTTATAAATTATTTGAAGAAAATTTTGAATTTGAACCATATTTAGATATTTTAACATATAAAAACAGAATCACATTTTGTAAATTTAGAACTGGTAATCATCAGTTACCTATCGAAACAGGAAGATGGAATGGTATTGATCATGGGAATAGACTGTGTAATATATGCACGGATGCAGAGATAGGTGATGAATTTCGCCATATTCTTCAATGTAAATCTTTGGCAAAAGAAAGAAAATTATACCTGAGTCAATATTTTTCACGCAGAATCAATACTTTGCTTGGTCAATTATTCCAAATTAAAAATAAACCAAAACTAACGAAGCTGTGCAAAGTCATTAGTGTCCTACAATATCATGCTAGTCCTCCTAGTTAGCCACATATCTCTGTCGTCCAAATGCAATGATGTTATTTCATTTGTGGTATTATTATCTAATTTTGTAGACCATCTTGTCTTTTCATGTGTATTTAATATCTATTTATGTTAAATTGGAAAATTCTCTGCACCACTGTTTAAACTATGGTTTCATGAGAATCTTGAAATTTTTGAATCTGCTCAGACGGACTTTGGTTAAAATCTTGGTCCAGATCACTGATAGTGGATTAGTAATACAAATATGACACAGTACATTAGTACTATTCAATTGATTGTAGGGTTTTATGCCAACCCAGCGTGTAATGGCTAAATTGCGGTGATATTATTGATCATTTTACTTATGAATGTTTCAAAGTTCATAAAATCATTGCAACGCAGCTTACAAAAGAAAGAAATTTATCTGAATATCCAAGAGTAGATATCTCAAAGATATATCTTTTGAGGTTGGACTGCAATAATTAAATACTAAATTCCTGACTCTATAATTAAGATTAAAAAAATTAACAGCAAAACATGATGAAAATAAAAAAATTGATCCAAAGAAATCATCATCCCTCCAACAGAAAACCATAACTGGTCATACTGTCATTCGCTTACGAAAATGTAGATCAAATCGATCTATTTATTGCACATGATTTCAAAAAGGGCAAAGCAAAATATATCTGTTTCCCACTATCAAGCTGAAAAATATGATAGATACAATGTAGGTATAAATTGTTTTTTTCTTAAAATATTTTGATTTTTTTTTACCTTGCATTAATAGGGAAGGAGTCTGGACTTTAATGGTGTTTAATACTAAATAGACGTATTTAAATTTCGTTTATTATGTGTTAGGGTAGGCAGTTTTAAGGAGTAAACATTTAGTATACATAGTGTGTGGGCAAGACATTGTTGCCAGTTGCGTGAACTAACCACATCACAACTCGTCGTTATCGCGACTCGTAATAGTACTGGTTCACACAACAGGCCTGACATGATACAAAGCCTTCTACCAACACACTCTTTGTGTATGTAACGGGAGGTATTTCTATAGAATACATTTTTTATGTCCCCGCCACTAAGTGACCGGGACATATAGTTTTACCCATGTCCGCCATTCCGCAATTCCGAAATAAAGCAGTTGTTTCAACCTTTTTCGCTATGCTTTGAGATATTGACTTGATGTTTGGTATGTGGGTGTATAATGATAAGCTACAGATCAAGTTTACATTTCGTTCCTGTTCAATGATTTTTGGACGAGTCATAACCCTTGGACTTTGAAATTTTGCCAAATATTTAGTTGTCACGACTTTATTTCATTATGCTTTGAGATATTGATTAGGAGTGTGACAAGTCAATTGACAAGAAAAATTTCCTATAATTCGACAATTCAATATTCTTAGACCAGAATATATGCAAAAGTCATTTAGCTCTCTCCGTCTACTTGTAACTACATTATCCTTACTATATCTAATAGGTAAATCACTATCATGAATATATTCATCATGATGTATATGATTATAATTTGAATCACATTCAATAAAATCTAACTGACCACTTCCAGTTCTGGCATTCAGATCTCCTGCCAATAAAATAGTTTCAAGTTCTGAGTATTTTCTAATATCATTTTCAATGTATTCAAAAATATGTTCATCTAGTGACTGGGAATCAGATGAAGACACAGGAGAATTGTAAATAAAGCATAGGAATATATTTTTGGGTGTACCAAAAAACTCTTTATCCAGTTTTAACCAAATATAATAATTTGTTTTGTGTTCTACAAATTTTATGCCAGCTTATTTTCTAATAAATATTGATAAGCCACCTGAAATTTTGTCTGTGCGCTTTGCCTTTGGCCTTACTAGATGAAATGACCTAAACCATGGAAGACTCAATGCTTCATCTAAAGAACAATGGGTTTCACTTAAGCATATACTATCTTTATTATTTACCTCTCTTAAGAACCTTGGGTCACTGTACGTATTAAAACCCTTATGTTTGTACCCATTTATGTTCCAACGTCCAATATGAAGTTTATGTATTATATAAGATTTTTCTGTGACACACATACTAATAAAATAAACATTTGCTCCATCTGACAAGGAATACAGACAACCAATAAACAAATATATATATTAAGTAGCTAAAATTATAAAACCTGTAATTAACAAATTTAATGTGTAAATGACTATCAGATAAAATTTAATCATCTTTCTTCTTATGCTTTAGAATTATTTTTATTTTATAAATTACTTTCACTTTTATAAATTTATTTCTGTTTTAAATGTATCATATTCATGACTGAGTGTGCTTTGACTTTAAAGATTTTATTTATCATTATTAATATTACTATTTTTGTTCTTACAATTTTGTAAATCCAATAAATTGCTAATCTATCAACTAATGCATTATGTACAGTAAGCATATATGTACCCGTGCACTTTTTGAACATGTACAATGAAAGGGGGGAAAAAGCGCTCTCATTAAAATGGTTCTTGCTAGTTCCAGTTACTTGCAAATGAATAACTAGATATAAAATATATCATTATCATTGTTCAAAATGTATTCAACATAATTAAACAGTCTTTGACTTACTGACCTAGTCAATTATTTCTTACCTCAATGATTATATATGTACATATACCAACTCCCATTCAACAAACTATTGCATATAATTCAATTGTGAATGTATGCATAGAGAAAAGAAAACATAAACAAACAGCAATGTCTAATACAATAATCATATACAAATCAAGAAACTACAATTTTTTTTTATCATATGTATATCTATCTTTGTAATGGTGTTGATCAACCAAACCATGGACGCTGGAAATTCCCCAAAAATGGAGAAATAGGATCAAACATTTTCTGATCCCTACCCCTACTTTGTTTTTTACTCTGTTGTGCCTCTTGTTGACATTACACCTCTGACAATTATTGCCAGTACGTCGGCCTTGATTAGGGATATGTAAAACCTGTCTCATACAGTATTTCATATTTGAAACAAATACACTCAACCCTTGTTTATTAAGATGTAAACCTTTGTTCTCAAATAATTTTCTCTGACAGCTTGGTCCCTATTATATAGTACTGAATTATCACATAATAAATAATGTCCATATCCTTAAAAAAACTGTACTGAAGAAGGATATTACAACGCAATATTTTGTTGTTGAAATCCATATCCTTTACAGTAAGAAATGGCAATGAAATTATGATTTTTGCAAACCTACAATGTGATTTCAGTTCTTGAAGAAAATCAATAGATAGATCAACCACTTTCTCTGGGGTTTCATTTCATTGGTGAAAGCATGCAAAAATATACAGTCATAATCTTTCATCAAGTTCCTTAATTTTTCCACTTACTTCTGAAAATGAATACCCATTATATTTGTGTACAATTGAATTTGTGAGAAAGTTATCGGTTCGTACATGCTTAATGTGGGAATTTCCCATGATTAGGATTTTCTGGCTGCATTTTGACCATCTTCTTCATTTATGCTCGATGATCTAGATCTTTGTTCGAAACTTTGTAGTGGTTCGTATCTATCTGTTACATGTAATTGTACGCGGCGCTTAGTACTGTCATTGTATGCCCTACTAGAGGGTGTTACTACATTGTCTTTTGGGCCATCAATGATTTCCGTCTTCTTATCACTAGCTGATATCACTTGCAGATTTTCAGTGATTGATACTAAATTTCTTGTAATAGTTTCATTAGTTTTGGTGTTTTCATTTAGCATCTTACTTGTGTTTTCCCTGACTATTCTGATAAATTTCAGTAATTGTATTCACTACAGAGTCTTCAATTCTTTGTACAATCTGTAACGTGGTGATTTTTTCTTCTGTTTGTTCCATATCACTGTTATTTTTTGTCTGTGACTGAAGAGACTGCAAGTCTCATTTTTCCTTGAATGAATTCGGCACTTCTGGGCATTTTTCACAAGTGTACCTCCGATTTGAATGTGTCAGTGTGTAAAGTTGATAGACAGGTAGTTTCGTGCATAAGTAATGTGTTCAACGATGACATTTGTGACATTGCATAATGTATTGATCTTGTTCTGTATTACATGTCTGGTTACACTCTTTGCTTTGTGTATTATTAGTGTCTATAACTTCTTTTATGACAGTTGAATTTGAGTTTGTCTGGGGGTTATCTATAACTTTTGGATTTGTCTCTTCAGAATTTAAGGGGGTACCATACACTACAGGGAGATAACTCTTTAAAATCAGTTGAACGTTTTGATCATATGGTGTTTGTATGCAGATTTCAAGCATCTCGTTGATCAAAACCAAAATAATAAGAAAATTAAACGAGTAAATCAAATTTTACCTGATGTGTATGGTACCACCGTAATGTTGGGTTGTTCTTCTAGTGGTTCATTTCCCATTATGTCGGCATCTGTATCAATAATAGACGTATCTATGGATTCTTCGGAGCATTGATTGCCTGAACATTTGTGACCATAATACTTTGGATTTTTTATGTTAGCTGTATCATCGAACACCGGGATGACTTCACAGTTTATATATGATTGTGAGGCAATGAGAAAAACTACCACTTGTTCGATATTTTGAAATCCTTTAAATACAGCGTGGGGAAATTTGTGAATGTTCTTTTCGCAGGCACTCCATTGGGTGTATATACGGCCTTTACGTCCCTCGCCACAATGTAAAACATCTTTGTTGTCATATTTGGAGTTGAAATACAACAGTTTCTGGTTGTGATATTGTCTATATTAACCTTAGGGAGCTGTTTACTATAAAATTTTAGTTCTCCTAAAATAATCCGCCATTACCCACCAGAAACGGAAGTTTCTAACAACAATATGGCCGTCTCACCTGCTGGTTGGGAGATTCTGGCCGTAAATTTGCGGTTTCAACGCAGCACTGATGAGGATATAGACAAAACTGTTGAATGAAAAGGACTCTATAAGCACGAAAAAGGCCACAAAAGGTACACTGATGTGTTTGCAACAGTAATTATTGGTAACAAACAGGGAAAAAGATCTGGAAAGCTCGTCGGAGCTCCGGCTTTCGGCGATGTGGGTAAATTTCTACGCAGATGCTAGGAAGAAAAATGGGGAACACTATAAACTTTCTGCCCTCAGCCCTCAGAAAAAATGGCTTGGTAAAAGGGATGGGCTATTGAAAGGAAAGAAGGGAATGCAAGCGGGAAGACCATCTTTTCACTTAAACCGTGAATCTATTTCTTAAGGGAAAAGGAATGTTATGTAACGGAATTTCAGTTTCATTATTATCTAAGTTTGAAGGAGCATTAATGCTGCAGAGACTAGGTTAATGACTTTATTTTCAAGATTTTCTGTTTATTTACACAGATGGTCATGTGCTGTTATATACTTTAATTGACCAACACTTAGGACATTAATTATGTCTGTCTGTTAGCAGTCTGACCATAACTTAGTTCCAGTATCAATAGTGTATAGAACTTAAATTACTGTGAAAAGTTAAATTTGCTTCAGTCTAGGGTTTCGCTCCAAAGTCTACAGGTCACAATTGTTATTAGATATTTGAAAGTATATTAGTGTGTTTTGGTGTTCATTATAGCCTCAACAAGTATAGTAACATTTGGACTGGCTAGACATTTTAGCTCTAAACATGGAATAGACATTTTAAAAGCCCCTATGCTCAAAAGGGCTCATGAGGTTTTACATTTCCACAATCAATGACAATGAACAAAAAATCTACAAAAATATAAAAAAGAATATTCTTTTTTTTAGCTTAAACACATTTGTATTTGCTAAATATAACAAATAGGGATCAGACACAAGTTTTACCAAATTATGAAGTCTTTTCCCGAATAAAATAATTTACAATATGGATTAGCATGCGCAATGATAGGATATAATATTTATATAATAGGATAGAGTTAAATAAGCAAAGAATGGTTATATACAAAGACATAGGTCTAGACAATATACGGAAAAAAAAAAGAGAATAAATACTTCTGGAGATGTGTGTTGGTTCTTTAGATCATTTAGACAATTGTAAATCTTTTGGAGTCTTTAATATATTTAAAAGTATAGTTGTATTTTCTTGATATGTTAGGAGATCACTTCCTTTTGTCAGTAGATTTACATCAATATTAATGTTAGAGGGTAGCCAGTTAAGACTATTAAATAATATTTCCCTATTATATGTATATTTGTCACAATCAAAAAAGAAACGGTGAGAATTTTCACACGGTGCGCCACAGTTACAGGAAGCATTTGATAAAATTTTAACTTTACATCAATCGTAATTCAAGAAGGATGCATTGTAACGAAGCTGTGTTATAATTATAATTAGTTTTCTAGGACCATAAGAATAGTGTCTCGGAATTGGCACTGAGATTGAACTGAGGATTGCTTTTTTAAATTTAGATAATGTGTCAAGATTACGTACTGAAACATTAAGGCTATTCCATTCCCTTACTGTAGCTGGGACAAAAGAATCTCTAGTTAAAGATAGTCTACAAAATGGAACAATAATGTCGTTCCCATTTCGAAGGGGATACATAGTCGTACTTTGGATTGTTGGGGGAATAAGATCGAGTAAATAAGAGGGTGTGCTACTGTTTTGGATATTATATAATAATTGGAGCTTTCTCCTAGTTCTTCTTTCTGCCAATCTCTCCCCAGCCAGTTTCTCTATATAGATATTCTGTGTTGGTAAAGATTGGAAATCCGGTGGTAATTCTAGCTGCCTCCAACTGTAGCCTCTCCAATTTCCTCGAATTAGAGACATCACAGCTGTCCCAGACCTGACATGCATACTCAAATATTGGTCGAATGTAAATTAAGTATAATTTCTCTAAATTTTGTCTATTTAATTTATATTTCAGTTTACGCAAAACACATATGTGTTTAGAGATACTTTTTATTAAATTTTCTACATGTTTATTCCATTTTGCTTCCTCGCTAAATGTTATCCCCAAATGTTTATGATCTGATGTAAGTGGAATTAATTTTCCATCAAAATAAAAACAAAAATTTGTTGAGTTTTTTACATTTTTAAAAAGCATGATTTCAGTTTTATCTGGGTTGAAAGACATCAACCATCTCTTTGACCAGTCACCAAGTTCATGTAGATCATGATTTATGACATATTTTATTTGATCTTCATCTTGGCTTGCATAGCCAAGGGAAGTATCATCAGCAAACAAACGGCTTAAGGAAAGACGTTTAGCAGCAATACCATTGATGTAGACCAGAAATAACAGAGGGCCAAGAACATACCCTTGGGGGACTCCAGCAGACACAGACACATATGAGGACGACGAATCTCTGTTTACTACTTTTTGGTGTCTACAATATAAATAATTTTCAAACCATTTTAGTAAATTCCCTTTTATTCCATAGCAATTCATTTTATGTATCAAAACTTTGTGCCAAACTTTATCGAAAGCCTTTGAGAAATCACAGAAAACGAAGCAACATAGTTCTTTTTTTTCAAGAGAGTTTAAGATAGTATTATATAGTTCTATTAATTGGTGGACTGAGGAATGCTTAGGCAAAAAACCAGATTGGTACTGGTAGATAAGCTTGTTTTGCATTAAATGGTTGTATACGTGTTTGCATATAATCCTTTCCATTACTTTTCCGACACAGCTAATCAGTGATATTGGGCGGTAATTAGAAGGTAAAGAAGTATCACCTTTTTTAAAAATCACGGTGGCATGTGCATTTTTCCAACTAGAGGGATATTTACATTGACGGAGAGATTTGTTAAAAATAATTTGTAGTGGGATGGCTATCTTTTCAGGGGAAATTTTTAACATTTTCTGACTAATTTTGTCGGGTCCAGAAGCTTTGTATGGAGCAATAATTTTTTAAATATCTACAATTTCACTTATGGTTACAAAAATCTCATTTATTACATTATTGGTTTTTATATCAAAGTCTGGAAGAGGCACGTTCTCCTCCTCCAACTTCGATATAATGCTAAAGTATGTATTTAATAAATCACACTTGTCTTCATCTCCATACACAATATCGTCGAAGTTTTCATCATTTATATAGTTTCTAAGAGGAGGAATACAGTTGCTTCCCTTATTTGATTTGATAAGCATCTTCATAATTTTCCAGTATGTGTTTGGATTGGACGAGTTTTCTAAAAGAATGTGATCTATATTATTTTCAAAATTTTCTTTAGCAATTTTTTTCATGTTATTTACTTTATTTCTCTGTTTTTTATATAGTTTAATATCACTTTCCCTGTGAAATTTCAAAACAGTTTTTTCTAAATCGGTCCCTTTTGCGAATTTCTTTTCGTATTTCGTTGTTAAACCACGACCTATCATTATTCTGAATAGATATTATTTTTGTCGGGATACATTCCTGTGCTATTTTTAGGAAACACTTTGTGAATTTTTCGCACATTTCATCAACGTCATTCAAGTGGTCAAGTTTTTCATTCCAGTTAATTTCATTTAATTTTTCTTCAAACTTTTCGTAATTAATTTTTTGATACTGCCAAATTTCTCTCTTAAATGACCTAGAGCTATTTTTGGAACATTGAAGAATTACGACTGAGGCATCATGATCACAAACATTATCATGTAATTTAAAAACATAAGAAAATACATAATTAATTGTGTCACTTACTATAATGGGATCTAATGATGTTCTGCTATGATTTGTTACCCTTGTTGGTTTCTCTATTACATTTTTTAAGTTAAAAAGCCTCATCATATCAATCAATTTGTTATTGTTTAAAGACATAAGGTCAGAGTTCAGAATATTCTTCTGCAAGATACACATGGTAACAACAGAAAAAAACAGAATATATTAAAAACAGTTTGAATAATTGTTTAATTTCAAATTTTGTACAGGAATTTAAAAGTAAATAAATCAAATTATGTGACGGTAAAACACTGTCATTGGAAATGGGGAAAGGTTGAAGATAGGAGAAGGGGAAGGGTTAATGGTGAGAAAAAGGGGAATGGATAAGGGTGGGGAAAAAGGGGAATGAGTAAGGGTAGGAAAAAGGGGAAGGGTTAAGGATGAGAAAAGGTGAGAGAGTTTCAGGGTTGATTATTTCACATGAAATAGTTAAGCAAGGGTTAAAAAGTTATTTAGGTATTGTTTTTGTTCCAGAAGAATAGGGTTTCCCATGGCATCAAATGTATGAAAAAAATAAAAATGAGATTTTTCGTCCATTGTTTCCCATGGGATCACATATAAAGTATTGAATACATGAAGTATATCTTTCTCTTGTTTTGAAAAAAATAATAAAACAATTTTGGCCCTTATTAGGGGTAGACATTCAAATTTGTCAACTCGAGAGAGGTTGTTTTCCCGAGGGCTTGCTATTTGTTAAAAAAAGTAACTATATTAATAAAAGATAGCAGTATTACCATCTTTTCTCCAATGAAAATGTTAAATAAACATATAATATGCTTAAATGTGTTGCTACAGTTGTAAGTATCATGCCTCGCAAGTTGTTCAAAACAACATCACTACTCGACGCTATGCGTCTCGTAGTGATATTGTTTGCACAACTGACTCGACAAAACAGTTGTAGTAACACAATATGCATATAATGTTTATGCACCGGACATATTGTATCAAGCAGGTTACTTTCATTAATTTCAAAAGAAAATTTTTATAGTTTCAAATAAATTATAATATATACATTAAAATATTTTTCAGAAATGGCATGTTCGCGTTTCTTGGAATTTAAACCGATAGAGCGTCCATCATGGCGGGAGATAAAAGATAAGAATGACACAATCCCTAAAGTCTCTGAAATGATCACACAAATTCTTGAATATGAAAAAACATGGAGAAGAAATAAAAATGAAAATACCAAACAATGTTCAGCTGTTAAACAAGAGATGTATTTAGAATTTCTTTATCAAATACAAAATGGCGAAGATATTGGCGTGGTTGATAGAGACAAGTTTGAGAAAATAATTTGCACTGTAGATAAAGCGAATCGGAAACGAGATACAAAACAAGAACATACAGACCCTGAAATTGCTTTGAAAAAAAGACGGCTCTCGGGTGACCATTTCAAAAGCAACAACGCTGATTCACAAAAAATCGAAGATGGAACTAAAAGTTCACAAGACAGTCTACCAAGTTCATTAGATGCAGAAGAATATATCTATGAGAGAAATACAGAAAAAATACCTGCCAAGACAACTGAAACAATCAATTTACTATTCGGATATCGTCATCTGAAAAATGAACTAAAACAAATACCAAAAGAAGAAAGATCGGATTTTTTGGGAATCCTTGATGTCGATGTGTGCATTAAAAAATGCCATAATATATTGATGAAAGATGTAATGGATAAAAATAGTACTGCCCCTGGAAAATTTAGTGTTTTACCAAGAACTGTAGAATTTAAGGGAAAACTACACCATTATCCCTGTTACAAAACAGAAGAGGTAGCAGATGAGGCCATTCAAGCTATTGTTGATCAATACAACATGATGATAGATGAAATATCTAATGACAATTCGGAGAGAAACAAACTGGAAAACTCCTTTAAATGTGCATCTGTTCTCTTATTTGGTTTCTTGACGCTTCACCCATTTGCTGACGGTAGCGGAAGACTCGCTCGTCTTCTTTGTACTCATTGTTTAAATGTGTTTAGTCCTTTCCCGACTGCTATTTACAATGTGTGTTCTCCATCGACAAGGGACGACTACATAACTGCCATCGTCAATGCAAGAAAAAATCTAAAACTAACTTCTGATCAAATTGAATTTTCACGTGATGCAAGTAGAGAAGCATTGCTAATTTTGGAACAAAAACCAGCCGATCTTTGTTCTTTAGTAATTGAGAGTAGTTGGTTTACATGGCGTCGCTTTTTACGAAAAATTGGAGAAGATATTCCAAGCAAGACTTTGAAAAAAAGGATTAAATATTTTACAGTAAATGAAAACATGACCGCTTCATTTCACTAAGATTAGTTTAACCTCGCCACTTTTTATTGCAGTGCCTGTACCAGACAAGACAAGTGAGCGGTCATATAAATGTTTTAAAGACATCGATTATATTTCTTTCTACAATTGTTCTATTGAATTTTGGAACTGTTTCAACAGTGTGGTGTTTCTTATTTTTCATTTTATGATATCAATCAATCAATCAATCAATCAATCAATCAATCAATCAATCAATCAATCAATCAATCAATCAATCAATCAATTAATCAATCAATCAATCAATCAATCAATCAATTATTGTTTGCATATAATATTTCATTGTGAAGTTGAGAATGCTGGTACGTGTAAATGTCCTCGGAGTTCTCATTTGTCAGCTGGTATGTAAAAATATTTA
The DNA here is from genome assembly GCA_002080005.1 of Gigantidas platifrons. Taxonomy (NCBI): domain Eukaryota; kingdom Metazoa; phylum Mollusca; class Bivalvia; order Mytilida; family Modiolidae; genus Gigantidas; species Gigantidas platifrons. The sequence goes on along the minus strand of MJUT01027927.1, from coordinate 111,626 downwards.
TATATCATGTGCGTGACAACAATGTCATACTTAATTCACAAATCAAACTCAGATAAATATAAACCGAAAGATGTTATCGATAATGTATAGACAAAATTAAAATGGAGTAGCACGACGGGTACCACCAGTAGAGCAGGAAATGCTTACCCTTCCACAACACCTTGGTTAACCCCCAGGCGGGTAACACCAGTAGAGCAGGAACTGCTTACCCTTCCAGAACACCTTGGTTCACCCACAGGCAGGTACCACCAGTAGAGCAGGAACTGTTTACCCTTCCAGAACACCTTGGTTCACCCCCCAGGTTCGTGGTGCTCGATCGTTAGTTTTCTGTGCAGTGTTTTGTAGATCATTGTTTATCCTTTTGTCCTTTTTCGTTTAGCCATTGAATTGTCTGTCCTTTGAATTACGGATTCTGGTAAGGTATCTTCAAACTCTTCTTAAAGAAGAGAGGTAAGCCAACAGTTAAAACAAGAATGATGACGACCACATAATGTTTAATCTCCGTAGAGTCAATGAGATATTCATACATGGTCTAGCCGTCGTTTCGGTTTCTGCTATCAGCATTTGATCAAACGTCTTTTTCATGGGATCAGACAATTGGTTGGTGCGTTGTAGGTGTGTAGATTATGTGTTCTAACACTTCCGAATAATTGTTTGGTTTGGTTTTAGCTAGTTTTATGGTGTTTAATGTCACTTTCAACAATATGTCAGCTATATCGTGGGTGTCAGTTTTACTGCTGGAGGAAACCGGTGGACCCAGAGAATACCATCGACCTGTCGCAACTCGCTCACAAACTTTATCACAAAATATTGTACACCTCGCCCTGATTGAGATTCGAACGCACTACATTAGTGGTTATAGGCACTGATTGCTTAGGTAGTTGTAAATCCAACTACCATACGATCACAGCCACCGCGTCCCCTCCGAATAATTATGTAGGAAAACACCAGATAATGGAGCATCATAAATGCAATACTTTTTGTACATATTAACATACATACAACCGTCCATACAACCAGATACCAATGTACATATTAGCATACATACCACTGTCCATACCACTAGATACCAATGTACATATTAACATACATACATGAAATAAGTTGGCATCGGTAAATTTTTGGATCCATCACCAATCAGTCAAACAGCTACTGTAACACATTGTATGCCTGATCAAGCACTCTCCTGAATTTGTTACAGGCACTTCAATCAAAATTGACTGGTCTGAGCTAGATTTTTGGGTCTCAACACTTCTACTCACAAACTCAAAAAGGGAGATAACTCATTTTTTAAAACAATATTCATGTAAAAAACTGTCTTCTAATTTAAAAAGCAATGTAATCCATCAATAAAGCTATGATGTAATCCATGTCATTTTTATTCATCTCTGCTATGAAATTGCCAAATTTTTAAACGAAGTTGTACATCAAGGTGCAAACAGTACAATTCATTTTGCTCTTTTCGTTGTAGTTTTGTCTCATCCTCATTATAATTTACAGGTGAAATATATATCTGTTAAATATCTGAAGATTGTTTTTTAGAATTATTTTTATGGGGAACAGCAAGGGAAACCTATCTACTCGCACCATGTACATGTATACCATGAAAGACAACAGGACACATGAGGATACCAAGTTCAATCAACAGCCAACACACGAGAAACATACATACATGTATATGAAAGCAGACCAATCAGCCACATTAATGAAAGGCTTTTGTTAATGTGACTCATTGACCTGCTTGTCAGAAGAGATGCTATTTGAGGAGACCAATAGATTCAACAGTCCCTACTCCGTATCAGAGGATTACCATCACAGAGGACTAACACATCCGGCAGAGTATACCACCAAACCCTACCCCAGAGGGTTTTCATAAAAGGAAACGACCACAAACAACAGGAAATCCACAGAGGATACCAACTGACACTATGTCAGAGGGAACAGAAGAGGCGATAAACAAACCCTACATCAGAAGAATTCAACAGAGGACACAATCAGATACTATACCAGAAGCAGGAAATGAAACACAACATGGGTTCTTTCTTTTTAGTAGGAACTGACAATCTCCCTTTTCCCTCCCTCCAAAACATAATTCACTAAGAAAGATTCATTGAGTGAAATGAAGCTCACGATAGAATGTGCAGGTCGAATACTAAAAAAAGTTTGATTAGTAGGACCCGAACTGGAATTCTGGTTTAGAAGGTAAAACATCTGCATCTGAAATTCCATGTAATTTTGCCCATTTTGTTCCATCTTAAGACACATATTAATTATTGAGAACCGTATTGCTAGATTTAAAAATCACACAATATTCCAGGTATATCATAAACTTTTTCAATCAAAGAAGACGGCAACTCTAAAATGTCGTCTTTGAATACCTGAAAGAACATATTTAAAAAGAAAATATACATAATCACAAAGTCAATAAGTTCATACACACAAAATGAACTAACAATGATAATGTCACTATCTGTAAAACAAACAATATCTACATATCTGTATATCAGTACCACCATCATACGACTACCACTGACTTGAAGTATAAATGTATTAGTTGATTACATTACTTATAGTCAATAGTTATAGCAAGCATCCTGAAAGGTAGGTCAATGTAACCATACACAACTTTTTTTCCCCTTTCCTAGGATTAAAATTCAATTTATAGATATATAAATAAATTTATGGCAAGTTCAAACAGTAAATTAGTTAATGACAAAAGGGAAATAATCCAATTGATCTATATGTGGTTTAAGGTAAACAGAGTTATCTCCCTTCTTATTAGCAAGTTGTGGAAAGGATAAGCTATTGCGGCTGCGCAGAAATCATTCACCCATATTGTTTTGATTCAGCGACAGGTTACATGTGATTGAAAAAGAGAAAAAAGGAATTTACATCTTGTTATCAAAGGTACTAGTCGTTTTCAAACATATGTTTTGCTTGCACTAAGTTTCTTTAAAGAGATATAAACTATAATTTTGAATACTTAATCGTTTTGGACGAGATTCTGGAACAGAGATGCTGTAAAACTTTCCATCGAGGATTATGTAACCGAACTGTGAAAGTTTCAAAGTTAACACGATAGTTGCATTAAAATTGGGCAACGATCGAATACAACTTAACAAACAATTGATGTTTAAAAAAAAAAAGGAACACTGTCAAATTCGACATCAGTTACATCAGTTAGATTGCGTAAATAGGTCAGCTGAATACACAATCCGGAGAGGTGAAATGTTATCACGAGTGACGGAATTGAATTGTGTAAACAATGGCCAACGTGTTATTGATAGGTAGCTCTCACATAAACAGACTTAGACAATATGTCAATGACTTTAATTTACAAAATTTCGGTTTAATCCAACCACAAGTATCAATGTATGGCATATCAGGCGGCCGGATAAAGAACAATTACCATTGTGGGTTATGGTCAAATGAAGTAACCAGAGTGGGGCCGGATCGTATTTTGGTGCAATTTGGAGGTAACGATCTCAATTGTGAAAATGCTAACGAACAGTCAGCAGAAGAAATAATCCTTGGGCTAATATCCATATGCAGTTTGTATCTATCCAGGCCCAATGTTGAGCATGTTACAATTTTACAGTTATTACCAAGACATGAGACAAGACACTGTCCTCCGGTTGTGTATAATAACATTGTGCGTCATGCAAACACTTATTTGAAAGAACAGATCCAAGGTGTTCCAGGCTTACATTATTGGAATATTTACGGCGTAAAAAATAGTGCGGTTAACATATTCGTAGATGGTGTACATTTTAATCAAGATGGTTTCATACGATACTACAGAAATGTCCGTGGTGCGATTGTCCAATCTTTAGGTTATTGAAAATGAAATGTTTAAATTTGATATGAATATAAACAGCAAAACGTAAATATTTTCAAAATTCATTACACAAAGTATGGTTTGAAGACAGGATAACTTATGCCTGTACATTTTTATTTTGTTATTTTAAATGTATATTTAGTTTTATAGTAATTTGGACATCTAAAGCTAGTTGTATTAGGGCAATATTTAACTCTGCAATCAATATGCATGAACAACGATTACAACAATGGGTGTATCCATGTTCGGATGCAAATGTTCAATACTATGCAATATTTACTTGAAAAACAAGAATCAGTATCCATGTTGAGATACAGGTCCATGCGAAAGGACAATAAATAGGAAATGGTAACCATGTACGGCTCCAGGTCCAGGATAATAGGACCAGAAAAATGGATATCCATGTACGGATACAAGAGAATGGTCCGACTTAAAGGACAACAAATAAGAATTAGTAACCATGTTAATTAATTGGACCAGAAAAGATAGGTATCCATGTACAGATACATTAAACTGTAATACAAAGACTTAACAGCATGAAAGTTATATTTTGCACGCCAGTAGTTACTAAAATAAAAATGCATTAATAATTTAACCAAATATAGCACTGCACAACTTTAATCGCTGGTACAAAAATACATAATACATACAATTTGCCATGTCTCAAAAGCATATGTCTATCACAAGTAGGGATACATACCTTGTAGCAGATACATGTATACATAGTACATATATGATACATTGTGCATTGTACTTATCATGAAACATTACAAATTTACACCTTTATTTTTACTTTTAGAGAAATGTCTGCTCCACCTCGCAAGTCGAGACGGATATCTAAGAGAAAAGAAGTGATACAGGACACTGACAACTCAGATACACATACAAATGTCATTGACAATACTGAGAACAGGGCCACAGCTCAGATGATTAAAACACAAATTGAAGCGGTAATACCAGACATTACAAACTCTGTAATAGCTGCTTTATCAGCTCATGGCTTGTTATTTCCAGGCAACAATAAGGCCAATGTTACACAAACAACAAATGATATTGTGTGGCATTCGTTCAATAATGATGAAGGGTATCGACTCATTCCACACAATATGGTGGCTCATAACCATCCCCATCTTTGATGGTTGTTATCTATTTTGTACATCATTTTGTAGTTTAGTTGTTTTCTGTTTTGTCACCAAATATTTGATTGCCTTCAGCAATATGAATTTTGATTGTTCAATGGTGACTACATATTGTGAACTTTGATCGTCATTTAAAATAAAATGACCTTTTCAATTCAAACGAATTCTTCATTAATTCCAGCCAACCATCAAACGGAGCACAACAAGGTCCCTCTCTTATCTTGCCATACAATTCAATTTATAGATATATCAATAAATTTATGGCAAGTTCAAACAGTAAATTAGTTAATGACAAAAGGGAAATAATCCAATTGATCTATATGTGGTTTAAGGTAAACAGAGTTATCTCCCTTCTTATTAGCAAGTTGTGGAAAAGATAAGCTATTGCGGCTGCGCAGAAATCATTCACCCATATTGTTTTGATTCAGCGACAGGTTACATGTGATTGAAAAAGTGAAAAAAGGAATTTACATCTTGTTACCCACCCTTCCACCACTCAACAAACTACCTGAGAATTTGTATTGTATTTGAACAAATGTTTGTGTTTTACCTACATTTTGTAATTGTATGTTGTACATGTTTTAGGTTTTCTATTTTTATGGTCATAAATTTGATATTTTATGCATAACCATCCCTTTTTGATGGCGCATAACCATCCCCATCTTTGATGGTTGTTATCTATTTTGTACATCATTTTGTAGTTTAGTTGTTTTCTGTTCTGTCACCAAATATTTGATTGCCTTCAGTAATATGAATTTTGATTGTTCAATGGTGACTACATATTGTGAACTTTGATCGTCATTTAAAATAAAATGACCATTTCAATTCAAACGAATTCTTCATTAATTCCAGCCAACCATCAAACGGAGCACAACAAGGTCCCTCTCTTATCTTGCCATAAAATTCAATTTATAGATATATAAATAAATTTATGGCAAGTTCAAACAGTAAATTAGTTAATGACAAAAGGGAAATAATCCAATTGATCTATATGTGGTTTAAGGTAAACAGAGTTATCTCCCTTCTTATTAGCAAGTTGTGGAAAAGATAAGCTATTGCGGCTGCGCAGAAATCATTCACCCATAATGTTTTGATTCAGCGACAGGTTACATGTGATTGAAAAAGCGAAAAAAGGAATTTACATCTTGTTACCCACTCTCCCACCACTCAACAAACTACCTGAGAATTTGTATTGCATTTGAAAAAAATGTTTGTGTTTTACCTACATTTTGTAATTGTATGTTGTACATGTTTTAGGTTTTCTATTTTTATGGTAATATATTTGATAATTTATGCATGGCCATCCCTTTTTGATGGCGCATAACCATCCCCATCTTTGATGATTGTTATCTATTTTGTACATCATTTTGTAGTTTAGTTGTTTTCTGTTCTGTCACCAAATATTTGATTGCCTTCAGTAATATGAATTTTGATTGTTCAATGGTGACTACATATTGTGAACTTTGATCGTCATTTAAAATAAAATGACCTTTTCAATTCAAACAAATTCTTCATTAATTCCAGCAAACCTTCAAACGGAGCACAACAAATTCCTCTCTTATCTTGCCATAAAGAAGATTTTATTAATATGGTAAATTTATACACCCTTTAACCTCTTTAATAAAGCCATCATCAACTGGAGATATAATCGACCAAAACCCTGCCAACATCCACAAAGGTACAATTATTGTACCAAAAGCTGGAAACGGTTTCATGTATGGAAAAACTCTTTTTAGCAATACAAACTGGTGGTACAAACCATCCGTTAACACCTTCCCAGTTAACTGTAAGCGTATCAACACCAATAGCATTGATTGTCCAGTAACTGGAATAAAACACCGGTAACTTGAGATTGTTATAATTGGCGAACCAATCTATTTCGTGGGGTACCAACAGGGAATCCAAATGTATGAAAATTTCATCGGACAAACCCCAGACACCTTAGTCAACAATACGACTAATAAAATCAGCTTGATCATTCTTGGATCATGGATGGTGCAAGAATTTGCCAATAGAAAACAAAAGGTTTTTCCTGGTCGAAATCAATTCCTCATAGAATACTTCAAGAAGACCAGACTTATCTTGGACATCGAATAACCTACTTATCAATGTGCGAAATATAGTCATTTGCTCATTTCTCAATAATTTTGAAGTAATATATTTTAACTTTACAAAAATATAGAACTAAAGAAAACACAATTATTTTTAATTTCAGAAGCAAACCTTTTTCTTCACGGTCGCCATTTTGACCCACAAGACTTACATGAATTTAATAACAGTAGACACATTGATTTTTGTTTGTTAAGATACCCTGAACTACAAAAATGTTGATATAAAACGAAAGATAATTCTGCTATGACAAGTTCGTGATTGAGTTTTGAGTAATTGTTTGTCTGAAGTGTGACCTACATTATAGGGTGTTGTGTAATGACTAGAATGTGTTTACTGAAAGTTTTTACAGTGC
>MJUT01027927.1:86758-98386 GCA_002080005.1 Gigantidas platifrons | reverse complement strand
ATTGCTTGATAATATATGTGAACAGTATATTGATATAATCTCTACAAAACAGCTCAGATGATTTGTGACAAATAAAGATATAAATACTGACACTTAAAAAGAGACAATTTGCTGTGAAAAAATATGTGCAAAAATCATTTTCAGTATAATGTGGCGGAATGTTATAAAATTTGCGAGATAAATCCCCTTCTTGATAACATGAGTCCCCTACAGTAATATTAAATCGACAGAGCAAAAGTATAAATAAATTTAACATACACAACAAGATAGCATTATTAACACCATTTCTACACAACATCAGAAGCAATTTGTTACTAAAGTATAAGTATTTACATAAACATAGTTTCACAAAATCACTCAAATAAAAATCCTTGTAATATTGACACCTTTTAAATTCCGGATTTGCATTACAATAAAATAACCCAATTATCGATTAAAGATCTATACATACACATATCAATTTTCGGGTGACAACATTTAGTTGTATATATAACAGAGTGTTGGACGACGACGACCACGGAAAACTGGAAGAATAAAACTTGAAGATTAAAATGGTAAATAGTGTGACAAATGTGAAAAAAATGTAATCATGTTTCTGTGAAAAAAATTATGTAAAGCATGAAAAAAACCCCGGAAAAAGTCTGGACAAAAAACTTTAACAGCAGTATTAACGGACTATAAAATTTCAAATAAGGAGTGGCTTTATAAACAACAGAAAAAGCCAACTAGTCTGAGTTAAAAGGGGTAAGTATTAATTTAATCTTATTCATATCAATAGACTTGTGTTATTTGAATGGACAGGTTACTGTGTATATCAATTTGTTATAGTGGGTGCTTTTGTGCGCTTGTAAGATAAGGCAAAGGGCAACAAGCCTTGATGTAGGTAGCTTGTAAAATAAACTATCATAAAAACATGTACGAACAGTACAAACAATTATAGTATAGTTTTTCCATTAAGCTGAAAACAAACATTGACCCAGATCAGTAATCAAGTTCACCTGATCTATATGTAGGTACGTCGTTACACATGGTATTTAAATGGGACAATGCTTACCCGATTTATTAGATTGCATTACATTGACGAAAATAATTTAATAACACAGTCATTTACAGTACGTACGTGTACGATAATTACAAATGTAATTGAACGAGTTGGTGATAAAAAAAAACAAAAAAAGCCTACTAGATAAAGATTAAGTAAATATTCGGTGACCTCCGGTCAGGTCATGGTTCGCCTCATTATCTATATATAGTAATCAAATTACTGTGGGTGGTACCATTATTTCGCTGGAATTTTAGGTAAACAAACGGTGCAAGGTAATATGGACGTATATAATTACTACGGTTAGACTGAACGCAAGATGTTGCGTAACGTAACGTAACGCTTAAAAGCGACGTTTTCAACGTTGTGACGCTTTAAAACAAATTCTGATGAATTTTTGTAAAAAGTAGGAACCACTTAAACAACCGAACCACATATATATAAGTATTTTAATACATTAAAATTTTCCGTGAGATAGTCGAAATAATGTTGTTATCTTTTGGTTTTAAATAGAAAGTTTGTCGTATTTTCGGTATTTAAAAAGAACATTAAAATTTTGTCATTTTTAGATCTAAAGGTAGTGTAGTTCCGGTATTTAATTTTCCAAGTTTTCTTCTTTTAATTGACTATATGTTTTGACAAATGTGATCAGATTCCTGGTACAAGCAACGGAAAAACCATTTACGTTTTCGACGCTAACAGTCGCAAAATTCACAAAAGTCTTGAAAACACATTTGACGTCGAAATTGATGAAGTGGACAATCCATTCAGACTAGGCATTTTATTCTGTTCGTGTTTGTTTTAATTTTAATATACTCATGATTGGTATTAATGGTAGCCTTTGAATAGAACTAACTGCTTGGCACATACAAATTTCGATGATTTATTTGTGTGCTGCGTTATAAATCGCTAAAATTCCAAGCGACGTTGTGTTTTTTTTAGTAAAATTAAGAAGTGGACATTCATTCAGACTGCGTATTTCGGTCAATATTTCTTTAACTTTCAAAAGTCATCTTCAAAATTTCTTGTATAATTTCTTACAATATGATCTGCATAACAGTGAACAAATATTTACTCAACTTCACCTAAATTTATCGGGAAAAGCCTTTAAAGTTGGTGATCATCATTTCAGTTCAGTATCTGACACATTGAATGGACTTAAATACATGCGGATAAAAACAAAAAACCTCAACAGAAAACGGCCATCGAGACATTAGGTTGGAAGAATTTTGACGTTTACTTTCTTAGCAGATTTGGTGCGATTTCCGTGCATGCGTTTTCGTGAAATGCCCGAAAATCTTATGAATTTGTAACAGAAATGTTACATCTAACGGGACGTTTTTAAGACGGAAGGGGGATTCCGTGGTGGGATACGACAGAATAAATATCAATATATTTCATAAATATTGTCAGAAAATTATTCCTCATATCCTACGGTTTATTATGATATAAAGATTATGTAGATATGGCATCATAAAAACTAATAACAACCACATTAACTCAGAAACTAAGGTTATTTAAACGGCGTCGCAGTAATGTGCGCTCAGTCTTAGCTTGGCGAATACACACAATCGGAAGTATGAATACTAGTATTTACCCTTGTAAACGGTATATTTGAAAAAACAAAAAAAAACGTACATTTACATGATATCATAAGACAAAACGTCAAAAGTAAACACAACTCTGTAGATACATGGTACGTGTATACTAGTTGATTGAGTCTGCGAGACAAACATTAGTGTAAGAAAAACATCAATATGAAAGAAAAAGTGTGTACATAGGGACCAAAGTGTCTTTATTACAAGGAAAAAATTCAGAAACACAGGACATCAAACTGATAGACAGTCAGTTGTGACGAAGGTTGACTATTGACGGGTCAAGATGTAGTTTGTAGAAAATGTCCGCTTCTGATGTGATGATCTTAAATTCACGTCTATCAGAACCTTCAGCTGGCTTTACTATAATTCGACCATCCTGTGTCCATTAAGCATTAATGTCACCCTTCTTACGAAAGAAGTCTAGTTTCCGTTCAACCTGGAATCTCTGCCTAGTCAGATTTTCTGAGATAAATGTACCATCTGGATATGAATTTAGTTTACGTTTGTTAGAATAAACAAGATGCCTCTTTCGGTACGAGATAAACCTTGCGATTATAGATGCTTTCCCCTTTTTAATCTTTCCGATTGTGTGTGTTCTGCCTAAGTCATCAATTGTAATGGGCTGCTCCAGATTATCTTTACAAATGTTCATAGCAAGTGCATCAGTATTTATAGGGTATGTAAATACAAATATGACACAGTACATTAGTAATAATCGAATGATTGTAGGGTGTTATACCAACCCATCGTGTAATGGCTAAATTGTGGTGATATTATTGATACTTTTACTTATGAATGTTTTAATGTAGATAAAATCATTGCAGTGCAGCTTACAAAAGAAGAAAGAAATTTGCCTGAATATCATCTCTTGGATTAATATATCTGAAAAATATATCGTTTGAGGTTGCACTGCAGTAATTAAATACTATATTTCTGACTCTATAATGAAGATTTAAAAAAATAAAAGCAAAAAAGGATGAAAATAAAAATGTTCATCCCTCCAACAAAAGACTATAGCTGGTCATAATGTCCTTCTTGTACAGAAATGTAGATAAAATCGACCTATTTATTGTACAAGATTTAAAAAAAGGGCAAAGAAAAATATATCTGTTTCTCGCTACCAAGCTGAAAAATTTGGTAGGTAGGTATAAATAAAAAAAATATTTTGATTTTTTTTTAACTGCATTAATAGGGTAGGAGTCTGGACTTTATAATTAATGGTGTATAATACTAAATAACCATATTAAAATGTCATTTATTATGTGTTAGGGTAGGCATTTTTAAAGGGCAAACATTTAGTATATACATAGTGTGTTGGTTCAAGACATTGAATCGTGTCTTGCCAATTGCGTGAACTAATTGCATTACAACTCGTCGTTATCGCGGCTCCTAATAGTACTGGTTCACACAACAGGCCTGATATGATACAAAGTCTTCTACCAACACGCTCGTTGTGTATGTAATGGTAGGTATTTCTATAGAATACATTTTTTTATTATGATACAAATCAAGGGAATATAACTCATTCAGTTATATCTTCTTTATATTTGGCCCTACACCTCGAAATTTACCGTCATGGCCATTGATGCAAAACCACAATTGTATCAGATATATAGGGTCTAACCCCGGGAGAGGTTCAAGATAGTACAATCTGTGACACCCGAGGACATTTAAATCGTATCGGACGAGGCTTGACCGAGTGTGTCTCAGATTTAACTGTCTTGCACCTTTCACAATGTTTGACTCTTTTTTTCACACTCCATTCTATTATATCAATGTTTGTTTACTTTGAGAAAATATAGAGTGCTCTCAATTGTTAATAACTAACGTAAATAACAAAATATTACCTCACTTTCACCAACGTCAAATAACTTTTTATATGAGTATTTATCAGTGTTGTGGTAGCATTTAAAATTACTGTCTATATATTTTGTTATGAAATACATTTAAAATAATACCAGGACACACATGTATAACGATAAATCGACAATTTACTTCAACAATGGGGAAAAAATTGCAGGAAAAAGCGCGTGTAGCTTGTCTTCCCCAGGAACCTGGGTAAGAATACTAAGTTATATAGAATCTAACATCGGGTGAGTACAAGATAGGGAAATCTCCGACACCCGAGAATAAGATTTCAATCGTTCTCTTACGAGGCTTGCCGAGTTAAAGAACGATTGAAATCTTACCCAAGGCAATAACATCTTTCACAAGACAAGAATATCTTCCACCCGCCAAAAATAGGAACTGGCTTATCTTTTTAGTGAGAAAGAAAAATATTTTTCACATAAATTAACGTACTACTTTATCCAAGGGGTGAGAAATATGTGTGAATCAATATGTACGTCATCAGCTTTGAATGTGAGGAAATCCCCAATACATCTTCGTTAATCAATGCAAAGTGTTATTGGGGAATAATTCAAAATAACATTGTATACCTAGGTTTTCATATTGCAGGGAACAGTAGCATACAAAATTACACTTCATACCTAGAATATCCCTCCTAACCCCCCCAATACTGAAACAGCGATTGGTATGGTGTGATTGGTTATATTTTGCAGGGAACAGTAGCATGCAAAAATATACTTCATGCCAAGAATATCCCCTCCCCAAAAAACAATCCAGGAGAACAACAGTTGTGTATTTCGTGGTGACAGCGATTAATGAATGACACGTTTGAATGAATGGTATGGTGTGACGTATTGAACTATTTTGTAATTCAGAATGTTATTTGTTAAAAAAAATAACTATATTGATGAAAGCTATCAGTATTTCCATCTTTTGTCCCATGAAAATGTTAAATAAACGTATAATATGCATAAATGTGCTGGTTCAATTGCTAGTATCATGCCTCACCAGTTGTTTAAGCCGCATCACTACTCGACGCTATGCACCTCGTAGTGATATTGCTGACACAAGAAGAGTTTGAAGATACCAAAGGGGTAATAAGAACAGACAACACAATGGCCGACAATGTACAAACAGTTGTAGCAACACAATATGCATATAATATTTGTGCACCGGACATCTTGTATTAAACAGGCTACTTTCTTTAATTTCAAAAGAAAATTTGCACAGTGTCAAATAAATCATAATATATATATTAAAATCTTTTTCAGAAATGGCATGTTCACGTTTCTTGGACTTTCAACCGACAGAGCGTCCATCATTGCGGAAAATAAAAGATCAGAAAGACGCACTCCCTACAGTCTCTGAAATGATAACAAACATTATTGACCATAAAAAGACATGGAGAAGAGAGAAAAATACCAAACATCGTTCTGCTGTCGAAGAGATGCACTTAGAATTTCTGTATCAAATACAAAATGACAAAAAAACTGGCGTGGTTGATAGAGACAATTTTGAGAAAATAATTGGCATTGCGATAGATAAAGCGATTTCACAAGACAGTCTACCAAGTTCTTTAGATGCAGAAGACGAAAATATACCTCCCAAGACAACCGAAACAATCAATATACTATTCGGATATTATCATCTGCAAAATGAACTAAAAAAAATATCAAAAAAAGAAAGATCGAATTATTTGGGAATGCTTGATGTCGAAGTGTGCATTCAACAATGCCATGAGATTTTGATGAAAAATGTAATGGATAGAGATAAAACTGTCCCTGGAAAATTTAGTGTTAAAGAAAGGTCTACAGAATTTAAGGGAAAATTATATCATTATCCCTGTTACGAAACAGAAGACGTAGCCTATGATGCCGTTCTAGCTATTGTTGATCAATATAACATGATGATAGATGAAATATCTAATGACGAACCGGGAGAAAATAAACTGCTAAACTCCTTTAAATGTGCATCTGTTCTCTTATTTGGTTTCTTGACGCTTCATCCATTTGCCGACGGTAACGGACGACTCGCTCGTCTTCTTTGTAGTCATTGTTTAAATGTGTTTAGTCCCTTCCCGACTGCTATTTACAATGTGTTCTCTCCATCGACAAGGGACGACTACTTAACTGCCATTGTCAATGCAAGAAAAGGCCTAGATCTGAGGTCTGATCAACCTAACTTTTCATGTGATCCAATAAAAGCAGCATTGCTAATTTTGGAGCAAGAACCTGTCGATCTTTGTTATTTAATAATTGAGAGTAATTGGTTTACATGGCGCCGTTTTTTACGAAAAATAGGAGAAGATATTCCAATGCTAGAATGCGAAAAGCCTATCTCGTCACTTGTGATTAAACTTCGGTACCGGCGCAGGCGTCGTCGTCGCGCCCGTCCTCGTCGTCGCCGCCGTCGTCAAATGTTAACGTTTAGGTCCAATGTATACAAACTACTTTGCCCAGTTTGGTGAAACTTCAATCAATCAATCAATCAATCAATCAATCAATCAATCAATCAGTCAATCAGTCAATCAGTCAGTCAGTCAGTCAGTCAGTCAGTCAGTCAGTCAGTCAGTCAGTCAATCAATCAATCAATCAATCAATCAATCAATCAATCAATCAATCAATCATTGTGTCATTGTTTGCATAGACTATTTCATTGTAAAGTCGAGCATGCTGGTATGTGTAGATTTCCTCGGAGTTCTTCTGATTTGTCAGCTGGTATGTAAAAATATTTACAGATGATGTATGTGACAACAATGTCATATTTAATTCACAAATTAAGCTCAGATAAATATAAACCGAAAGATGATATAGAAAATGTAGAGACAACATTAAACTGGAGTAGCATGACGGGTACCACCAGCATATAAAGGAACTGCTTACCCTTCCAGAGCACCTTGGTTCACCCCCAGGCGGGTACCACCAGTAGAGCAGGAACTGCTTACCCTTCCAGAACACCTTGGTTCACCCCCAGGCGGGTACCACCAGTTGAGCAGGAACAGCTTACCCTTCCAGAACACATTGGTTCATCCCCAGGTGCGTGGTGCTCGATCGTTAGTTTTCTGTGCAGTGTTTTGTAGATCATTGTTTATCCTTTTGTCCTTTTTCGTTTAGCCATTGAATTGTCTGTCCTTTGAATTACGGATTCTGGTTAGGTATCTTCAAACTCTTCTTAAAGAAAAGAGGTAAGCCAACACAGCGTCCCAGTTAAAACAAGAATGATGACGACCACATAATGTTTAATCTCCGTAGAGTCAATGAGGTATTCATACATGGTCTAGCAGTCGTTTCGTTTCTGCTATCAGCATTTGATCAAACGTCTTTTTCATGGGATCAGACAATTGGTTGGTGCGTTGTAGGTGTGTAGATTATGTGTTCTAACACTTCCGAATAATTGTTTGGTTTGGTTTTAGCTAGTTTTATGGTGTTTAATGTCACTTTCAACAATATGTCAGTTATATCGTGGGTGTCAGATTTACTGCTGGAGGAAACCGGTGGACCCAGAGAATACCATCGACCTGTCGCAACTCGCTCACAAACTTTATCACAAAATGTTGTACACCTCGCCCTGATTGAGATTCGAACGCACTACATTAGTGGTTATAGGCACTGATTGCTTAGGTAGTTGTAAATCCAACTACCATACGATCACAGCCACCACGTCCCCTCCGAATAATTATGTAGGAAAACACCAGATAATGGAGCATCATAAATGCAATACTTTTTGGGAAACCATAATTATCATCTCATTGTCTCATGATAAATATTGAAGACGATGAGGAGTTCCGAATGAGCAGATATTGGGAAATACAGTTAACAATGTTACCCGACAATTTACTAAGAGTGTGACAACTGCTCAAGAGTTACCCTGCCTTGTATTTGTTTTAAATATTTTTAGATAGAGATACATGTGCTTTTAAAATTTATTATTGTTAAATATTGCTAGTTTCTATGTGTCTCATTTATTTCCATGCTTTATGTTTACTTGTCACGGAATAGAAGTTCCATCATAATATTTATTCCAAAGACATTTTATCATGTAACATAAGTTCCAGTTGAAATTAATTTTATATAATACAAATTCCATTAACATAATAAAAATATCAATTCCTTGGAATATGTATTACATAAAATAAATTCCAACTGGAACTTATGTTACATGATAAAATATCTTTGGAATAAATACTAAGATAAAAAGAGAACTTGTATATAATATTTATTGTGATCGGTGTAACTGTTATATAATATTTATTCTGATCGGTATAGCTGTTATATAATATTTATTCTGATCGGTAAAACTGTTATATAATATTTATTCAAATTTTATAGAATTTATAGCTTTTAATTATCACCAGGTAAAACACTTGTTTGATGCAGACAGAAATCAATGAAGTGAAATAAATCACCTGATTTTCAAGAATGAAAGTTATATTCATCAACATACAAGTTCTCTTACAAGTGGAATAACTGTAATGGTTATAGAAAAAGTATTCCATGAAAAAAGTTCTGAAAAAGAAATATTACCAGAATATTTTTTCCTTCTGGAACAAATATTCCTAGGAACAAATATACATTGACAAACTCACATCAATATATATACATGTATATGTGCTTTAAAATTATGCTGGTGCTACTGCTGTGTATTAATTGCATTCATATTTTAGCTTGGTTTTAAATTTCATGGAAATATTTAAATATGACAGTGTTTTTGGTTTTTTGGTTTTTTTTTTTACAAATATTGTCTGCATGTTTTGTATATGCATATTCGTATGTCGGATTTTAAAGCTCACTAGAGCTTGTGTTATAATTGTTTGATTCTTTCCGACTTTAAATAAAGCTTATTATATTGTATTGTATTGTATTGCATATAACATCAGCGATCCAGAACAGTTATCTCTCTTTGTATAACATCACATACAAACAAATGTAATTTGAACCTATTAAATATTATTAAGTGGGCAAGTGTTGTGGTTTTAACGCCAAATGATCGTTTTTTAGTTATTCAGTGAGAACAAGCCACATTTTGGAGTCTAGTGTCAGGTCATTGACAAAACACTCCACAGGTAAACGCATGATCATATTTCGCAAGTCACTGATAAACTTTATCACATAATGTTGTGCACCTCGCCCTGATCGAGACTCGAACTCACAACATCAGTGGTGATAGGCACTGATTGCATAGGTAGTTGTAAATCCAACTGACATACGATCACGGCCACGTCGGCTCCTACTACGACCGGTGATAAAGGAAAGTTGTATTCTTCATTAGTACCATACATATAGCTGACCCCCCTTTAGGAAGGGTTGTGCCTCTCGAAGAAGAAACTATATTCTGTGTCACCGATTTCCTTGTCAGTTGAAACGGACGTAAAATGAAAACTACTGACCACGTTGCGTCAAATTTAGGTACATCTGAAAGATGAAATTTTGCATATTGACATATTCTTCATATTAATATATGAACACACAGAAAACCATGGATACACCTTACACACCAGCGTGCATTCTACTGTAAATACCAAATTATATATCACCATCAATACCACAAGATACCAACGTACATATTAACATACATACCATTGGTCCATATCACCAGATACCAATGTACATATTAACATATATACAACCGTCCATACCACCAGATGACAATGTACATATTAACATGCATACAACCGTCCATACTACCAGATACCAATGTGCATATTAACATACATACAACCGTCTATACCACCAGATACTAATGTCTATATTAAAATACATAAAACCATCCACACCAAATACCAACATACATATTAACATACATACCACCGTCCATTTCACCAGATACCAACGTACATATTAGCATACATACAACCGTCCGTACCACCAGATACCAATCTACATATTAAAATACATAAAACCGTCCATACCACCAGATACCAGCGTACATATTTCAATTTTGGTGTTTAACACCACTTTCATCAATATTTCAGCTATATCATGGCGACCAGTTTTAGTGGTGGAGGAAGCCGGAGTACCCGGATAGAGCCACAACCCATGGGAAAGCAACTGGTAAACTTTATCACTTAGGTCTGCGGGTCGAGTGCACCCTTTTTTGTAATTTACAAAGCTGGGCGCGAACCCACGCCGTATAGATCATACTTTTACTTTAACATATTTTATTGTTCAAAACAAATGGATTAGACACAAGTTTTTCAACTTAGAATGTCTTCTCCATTACATACATATATATACAAAATTCTGAACAATTAGCAATTACATATTGATAATAAATGTAATATGAAGCCATGAAATAAGCATGAATTAAGATAAAAATAAATAAATAAATAAATAAATGACGTGAAACGCATCAATGGATTTACTTGTCTTATTATATAAACACGAATCGAACATTCCTCTTCGTATTTATATCGAACACTCCCGATAACTTGGCAATTGTTAGGTACATGTGACGTGTAATTATATCTAATATTCACATTGAACCAGATACGTTTATTTAATAATTGGATTATGCTAAAGAGCCGTAACGGTAAATGTTATTTTATACATTTTAGCTTAAACAAAAAGTTATTAAAATCCATTGATACATGTCAAGCATGTATTTCAGTTTACGAATAGCATGATCACTCGGGGCATTGTACTATTATTTAAATACACATACACATATATATTTAATAATCATTATGGTTGTCTAAACGAAAATTGTTCACTTGTTTTAATATACTTCTGTACTGATAAGAATATTTGACAATTATCTTCTATATTAATATTTTCACTTCCATATAATAATAATTCAGTAGTAATCGGTATACCGTTCAAGTGTAACATGTTTACTTCATGTAACAGTTGTATTCTCTGTAAATTAAATCTATTACAGTTCATTAAATAATGTTCGGCATTTTCATTTATATATCCACATATACATTTTGAATTTTTAACCAGAGGTACTCCGGCTTCCTCCACCACTAAAACTGGTCGCCATGATATAGCTGAAATATTGTTGAAAGTGGCGTTAAGCATGAAAAATAAAAAAAATAAATCAACCAGATTTGCCCTTAATAAGTCAAAATTTAGTGTACTGCAATTATTCTGTAAACGTGTATGTAAAACTCCTAATACTCTATCTCCATAAAAATAATAT
>MJUT01027927.1:7837-18954 GCA_002080005.1 Gigantidas platifrons | reverse complement strand
CCCCCCCCGAAATTAGTTCAACGACACCACTTTTTAGCTCGCCTGTACGAAGTACAGAAGAGCTTATGTCGCCACCCGTGCGTCGTTGTCGTCGTTGTCGTCGTCGTCGGCGTCATCGTCGCCAGCATCGGCGTCCAATATTAAGGTTTAGCTCTAATGTAGACAGTCTACTTGGCCCAGGTTGATGAAACTTCAATCAATCATTCAATCAATCAATTGTTTGTATATACTATTTCATTATGAAGTCGAGCATGCTGGTACGTGTAGATATCCTCGGAGTTATCATTTGTCAGCTGGTGGTATGTAAAAATATTTACAGATGATGTACGTAACAACAATGTAAGACTTAATTTGCAAATCAAACGCACATGAATATAAACCGAAAGATGCTATCGAAAATGTAGAAACAAAATTAAACTGGAGTAGCATGAAGGGTACCACCAGTAGAGCAGGAATTGCTTACCCTTCCAGAACACCTTGGTTCACCCCAAGGTTCGAGGTGCTCTATCGTTAGTTTTCTGTGCAGTGTTTTGTAGATAATTGTTTATACCTTTGTCCTTTTTCGTTTAGCCATTGTATTGTCTGTCCTTTGATTTACTGATTCTGATTAGGTATCTTCAAACTATTCTTAAAGAAGAGAGGTAAGCAAACACAGCGTACCAGTTAAAGCAAGAATGATGACGACCTCATAATGTTTAATCTCTGTTGAGAGAGTATTCAAGGTATTCATACATGGTCTAGCTGTCGTTTCGGAATGGATTCAATCCACCATTTCTTTAGAAATGCCTGTACCAAATCAGGACCATTGCGGTTTTCCATTTTCCCGGTTGTTGACTGATTTTGTCTGTTTATTGATTTATGAGTTTTGAATTTCCCTTTGGAAGATTGCTCTGTGTTCGGTAATTTTGTTATTACCCTTACTCGATATTGGGCTGTTCTGGACATTTGATCAAACGTCTTTTTCATGCGATCAGACAATTGATTGGTACGTTGTACAATGTAGGTGTGTAGATTATGTGTTCTAACATTTCCGAATAATTGTTTGGTTTGGTTTGGTTTTAGTTGGTTGTATGGTGTTTAATACCACTTTCAACAATATTTCAGCTATATCGTGGGTGTCAGTTTTATTGCTGGATGAAACCGGTGGACCCAGAGAATACCATTGACCTGTTGCAACTCACTGACAAACTTTATCACATAAAGTTGTACACCTCGCCCTGATTGAGATTCGAACGCACTACATTAGTGGTGATAGGCACTGATTGCTTAGGTAGTTTTAAATCCAACTACCATACGATCACACCCATCGCGTCCCCTCCGAATAATTATGTAGGAAAACACCAGATAATGGAGCATCATAAATGCAATACTTTTTGGGAAACCATAATTATCTCATTGTGGCATAATAAATATTGAAGAGGATGAGGAGTTCCGAATGAGCAGATATTGGGAAATACAGTTAACAATATTACCCGACAATTTACTAAGCGTGTGACAATTGCTCAAGAATTACCCCGCCTTGTATTGTGTTCAAACTCTATTTCTTGTAATACTTTTCATACTTTTTTTCTTTGTTTTGTTTTGTTTTTTTTTTATATATTTTTAGATATAGATACATGTGCTTTTAAAATTTATCATTGTTAAATGTTGCTAGTTTCTATGTGTCTCATTTATATCCATGCTTTTTGTTAACTCACATCAATATATATATAAATGTATATGTGCTTTAAAATTATGCTGGTACTACTGCTCTGTTTTAATTGCATTCATATTTTAGTTTGGTTTTAAATTTAATGGAAATATTCAAATATGACAGTGGTTTTTTTTTTACAAATATTGTCTGCATGTTTTGTTTTATTGTTTGTATACCAGTATGCATATTCTTATGTCGGATTTTAAAGCTCACTAGAGCTTGTGTTATAACTGTTTGATTCTTTCCGACTTTAAATAAAGCTTATTATATTGTATTGTATTGCATATAACATCAGCGATCCAGAACAGTTATCTCTCTTTGTATAACATCACATACAAACAAATGTAATTTGAACCTACTAGATATTATTAAGTGAGCGAGTGTTGTGGTTTTAACGCTAAATGAGCAATTTTTTAGCTATTCAGTGAGAACAAGCCACATTTTGGATGAGTTAATGATGATGTCTGTTTTGTACTAGACCAACGCAAATAAAATTTGTCTAGTGTTAGCTCATTGAAGCAATACTCCACAGGTAAACACATGATCATAATTCGCAAGTCACTGATAAACTTTATCACATAATGATGTGCACCACGCCCTGATCGAGACTCGAACTCACAACATCAGTTGTGATAGGCACTTATTGCATAAGTAGTTGTAAATCCAACTACCATACGATGACGGCCACGACTGCTCCTACTACGACCGGTGATAAAGGATAGTTGTATTCTTCATTAGTACCATACATATAGCTGACCCCCCTTTATGAAGGGTTGTGCCTCTCGTGAGTCACCGATTTCCTTGTCAGTTGAAACGGACGTAAGATGAAAACTACTGACAGCGTTACGTCAAATTGAGGTACATCTGATAGATGAAATTTTGTGCAACTTAAAATCGATAATGACATATCCTACATTTGAACATACAAAAATAAAACATGGATACCACCTTACATACCAGGGTGCATTCTACTGTAAATATCAAAGTATATATATCACCATCAATACCACCAGATACCAACGTACATACTAACTTAAATACAACCGTCCATACCACTAGATACCAATGTACATATTAACATAAATACAACCGTCCATACCACCAGATACCAATGTACATATTAACATGCATACTACCGTCCATACCACCAGATACCAATGTACATATCAACATACATACAACCGTCTATACCAGCAGATACCAATGTACATATTAACATAGATACAACCATCCATACCACCAGATACCAATGTACATATTAACATATATACAACCGTCCATACCACCAGATACCAGTGTACATATTAACATAGATACAACCGTCTATACCACGAGATACTAATGTACATATTAACATACATACCACCAGATACCAATGTACATATTAACATACATACAACAGTCCATACCACCAGATAGCAATGTACATATTAACATACATACAACAGTCCATACCACCAAGTAGCAATGTACATATTAACATACATACAACCGTCCATACCACTAAATACCAATGTATATATTAACATACATACAAGCATCCATACCACCAGATACCAATGTACATATTAACATACATACCACCAGATACCAATGTACATATTAACATACATACAACCAAATACCAATGTACATTTTAACATACATACAACAGTCCATACCACCAGATACCAATGTACATATTAACATAGATACAACCGTCCATACCACCAGATACCAATGTACATATTAACATAGATGCAACCATCCATACCACCAGATACCAATGTACATATTAACATACATACAACCGTCCATACCACCAGATACCAGTGTACATATTAACATAGATACAACCATCCATACCACCAGATACCAATGTACATATTAACATACATACCACCAGATACCAATATACATATTAACATACATACCACCAGATACCAATGTACATATTAACATACATACAACAGTCCATACCACCAGATACCAACGTACATAATAACATACATACAACCGTCCATACCATCAGATACCAATGTACATATTAACATACATACAACCATCCATACCACAAGATACCAATGTACATACTAACATACATGCAACCGTCCATACCACCAGATACCAATGTACATATTAACATACATACAACCGTCCATACCACTAGATACCAATGTACATATTAACATACATACAACCGTCCATACCACTAGATACCAACGTACATATTTGAATTTCGGTGTTTAACACCACTTTCATCAACTGGTAAACTTTATCCCTTAGGTCTGTGGATCGAGTGCACCGGTTTTTGTAATTTACAAAGCACGGCTCGAACCCACGCCGTATAGATGATATGCTTGTATGAGTTGTTAGATCCAACTTATTGAGCCCCTGGGCCCCTCCAATGTACATATTAACATACATACAACCAGATACCGATGTACATATTAACATGCATACAACTGACTATATCACTAGATACCAATGTATATATTAACATACATACAACCGTCCATACCACCAGATACCAATGTACATATCAACATACATACATGAAATAAGTTGCCATCGGTAAATTTTGGATCCATCACAGGGGTGGATCCATGATTTCAAGTTAGGGGTTGCAGTTAAAATAAAAAAAATTGTGGTATTTCGTGTGAAAAATCATGATTTTACGCAAAAAAATCATATTTTTTCCAATTTTAGGGGGGGTGCGCCCCCTGCATCACCAATCAGTCAAACAGCTACAGCTATTGTTGCAAGAACTGAAACACACTGTATGTCAGATCAAGCACTCTCCTGAATTTGTTACAGGCACTTCCATGAAAGTTGACTGGTCTAAGCTAGATTTTTGGGCCCCAACACTTCCACTCAAAAAGGGAGATAACTCATTTTTAGCTCACCTTGCCATCACTTGGCGTCCATCGTCCGTCCGTTCGTTAAAATTGCAATCTCCTTCTAGAGAACCACCGAAGCAAATGGGACCAAACGTGGCAGGAATGTTCATTTGCATGGTCTAACCAAGTATTGTTACTTTCGTTACGATCGGTAATCCAACATGGCTGCTAGGGGTCATAAAACCTCTGATTGGCTGAAATTGTTAATGATCTTCTTCTCCGATACTACATGGAGAATGGAAATGAAAATTGTCATGAATGATCATTGCAAGCTGCTAACCAAGTGTTGTTACTTTTTGGACCGATTGAAAATCCAAGATGGCCGCCAGCGGGGACATAATTTAACATAGCGACCCTTTGGGAAATATGTAAAACAAACTTCTTCTCAAGAACCACTGGATGGATTGGAACCATACTTGGTAGAAATGTTCATGAATAGGTTCTGATCAATTGTTGTTACTGTTTGTTCCGATCGGTTATCCAATATGGCTGCCAGGGGCCATAATAGCCTCTGATTGGCTGAAATTTCGAAGATCTTCTTCTCAGATACTACATGGAGGATGGAAGTGAAAATTGTCATGAATAATCATTGCAAGTTGCTAACCAAGTGTTGTTACTTTTTGGACCGATTGAAAATCCAAGATGGCCACCAGCGGGGGACATAATTTAACATAGCGACTCTATGGGAAATATGTAAAACAAACTTCTTCTCAAGAACCACTGGATGGATTGGAATCATACTTGGCAGAAATGTTCCTGACAAGGTTCTAATCAATTGTTGTTACTGTTTGTTCCGATCGGTTATCCAATATGGCTGCCAGGGGCCATAATAGCCTCTGATTGGCTGAAATTTCAAAGAACTTCTTCTCCGATACAACATGGAGAATGGAATTGAAAATTGGCATGAATGATCATTGCAAGCTGCTAACCAAGTGTTGTTACTTTTTGGACCGATTGAAAATCCAAGATGGCCACCAGCGGGGGAAATAATTTAACATAGTGACCCTATGGGAAATATGTAAAACAAAGTTCTTCTCAAGAACCACTGAATGGATTGGAACCATACTTGGCAGAAATGTTCCTTACTAGGTCCTGATCAAGTTTTGTTACTTTTTGTTCTGATCGGTCATCCATCATGGTTGCCAGTGCTCATAAAAGCCTCTGATTGGCCGAAATTTCAAAGATTTTCTTCTCAGATACTACATGGAGGATGGAATTGTAAGTTGTTAAGAATGATCATTGCAAGATGCTAACCAAGAGTTGTTACTTTTTTGGCTGATCGAAAATCCAAGGTGGCTGCCAACGGCAAGTCATAGTTTAATGTATGACCCTATGGGAAGTATGATACAAAAAATTCTTAAGAACTACTGAAGGGATTATTGGAACCATACTTGACAGGAATGTTCCTTACAAGGTCCTAATCAAGTGTTGTAAGTTCACCTGGACCGAAGGTCCAGGTGAACTATTGTCATCACTTGGCGTCCTTCGTCTGTCGTCTGTAAACTTCACATTTTAAGCTTCTTCTCCGAAACCACTTGGCCAATTGGAACCAAACTTAGCAGGAATGTTCCTTGGATGGTCCTCTACAAAGTTTCTGTTTTTCGTTCCAGTTGGATATTCAACATGGCTGCCAGGGCCAATAATATGCTCTGATTGGCTGAAATTTCAAAGATCTTCATCTCTGAAACTAATGACCTGACTGAACCCAAACTGTAAAAGAATGACCATTGGAATGTCCAAGTTTTTGTTTTTTATGCTGATCTGAAATCCAAGATGGCCGCCACCGCAGGACATAGATTAACATTGGACCCTATGGGAAAATGTTCAAATGCCTTCTTCTCACAAACTACAAATATGATTAAAGCCAAACTGTACAGGAGTGTTCATTGGATGGTCCTCTACAAATTTTAAGGTTTTTTGTTCCGATATGAAATTCAAAATGGCGGCTACGGCAGGACTTAGTTTAACATTGGACCCTATGGGAAAAATGTTTCAAAACGCTTCTTCTCTGAAACCACTTGGACAATTGAAACCAAACTAATCAGGAATGATCATTGGAAGGTCCTCTACATAGTTTATGTTTTCTATGCCGATCGGAAATCCAAGATAGCCACCACCGCAGGACATAGATTCACATTGGACCCTATGGGAAAATGTTCAAATGCCTCCTTCTCAGAAACTACAAATATGATTAAAGCCAAACTGTGCATGAACGTCCATTGGATGGTCCTCTACAAACTTTACGTTTTCTGTTCCGATATGAAATTCAAAATGGCGACTACGGCAGGACTTAGTTTAACTTTGGACCCTATGGGAAACATGTTTCAAAACGCTTTTTCTCTTGAACCACATAAACAATTGAAACCAAACTGCCGAGGAAGGATCATTTGAAGGTCCTCTAAAAAGTTTGGGTTTTTTATGCCGATCCGAAATTCAAGATGGCTGCCACCACAGGTCATAGTATTAACACAGAACCATATGCGGAAAATACAGAAATATGTTCTCTGAAGCTATTGCACTGATTGAACCGGTACATAAACTGTGCATCAATCATTGGAAGGTCCTTTACAAACTTTATGTTTTTTATGTTGATCGAAATTCCAAGATGACTACCACTGCAGGACATAGTTTTTACGTAGGACCAATTGGATCTTTTTATATCCAGGTGAACGATACAGGCTCTTGAGAGCCTCTGGCTACTTTTTGTTCTGATCTTTTAAACTTCCAAAACAATATTTTGATTTTGGTGGAGGAAAAAAAAATAATCTGATTCAGAGTTTTTGTCATATAACCTAATGTTAAATTCTGGAAAAAACTTTGCGCTTTACGCGAGAAAAAAAAATATTCTAACTTTTGTGTTGTCCTAAAAAATAATTCTGAACGAAAAAAAAAACCATACCCCCCCTCTTGCAAGTTAAATGGTCGGTCCCTAAGAACACATCAAGGTGCAAACAGAACAATTTATTTTGCTCTTTTCGTTTTAGTTTTGTTTCATCCTCATTTTAATTGACAGGTGAAATATCTATCTGTTAAATATCTGAAGATTATTTTTTTAAATTATTTTTATGGGGAACAGCAAGGGAAACCTATCTACTCGCACCATGTACATGTATACCATGAAAGACAACAGGACACATGAGGATACCAAGTTCAATCAACAGCCAACACACGAGAAACATACATACATGTATATGAAAGCAGACCAATCAGCCACAATAATGAAAGGCTTTTGTTAATGTGACTCATTGACCTCCTTGTCAGAAGAGGTGGTATTAGAGGAGACCAATAGATTCAACAGTCCCTACCCCGTATCAGAGGATTACCATCACAGAGGACTAACACATCCGGCAGCGGATACCACCAAACCCTACCCCAGAGGGCTTTCATCAAAGGAAACGACCACAAACAACAGGAAATCCACAGAGGATACCAACTGACACTATGTCAGAGGAAACAGAAGAGGAGATAAACAAACCCTACATCAGAAGAATTTAACAGAGGACAGTGAGATACTACACCAGAAGCAGGAAATGAAACACAACATGGGTTCTTTCTTTTTAGTAGGAACTGGCAATCTCTCTTTTCCTACCCTCCAAAACATAATTCACTAAGAAAGATTCAGTGAGTGAAATAACGCTCACGATAGAATGTGCCCGTCGAATACTATAAAAGTTTGATTAGTAGTTTGACCCGAACTGGAATTCTGCTACATCAAACACGTTAAATATAATACCACACGAATATGTTTAGAAGGTAAAATATCTGCATCTGAAATTCCATGTAATTTTGCCCATTTTTTTCCATCTTAGAAAACATAATAATTCAGAACCGTAATGCTAGATTTAAAAATCACACAATATTCCAGGTATATCATGATAATGTCACTATCTGCAAAACAAACAATATCTACATATCTGTATATCAATACCATCATCATACGACTATCATTGACTTGAAGTATAAATGTATTAGTTGATTACATTACTTATAGTCAATAGTTATAGCAAGCATCCTGAAAGGTAAGTCAATGTTACCATACACACCTTTTTTCCTTTTCCCAGGATTAAAGAAGATTTTATTAGTAGGTAAATTTATACACCCTTTAACCTCTTTAGTAAAGCCATCATCAACTGGAGATAAAATCGACCAAACCCCTACCAACATCCACAAAGGTACAATTACCGTACCAAAAGCTAGACACTGTTTCATGCATAGAAAAACTCTTGATACAATACAAACTTGTGGTACAATTTGTACAAACCATTCGTTAACACCATTCCAGTTAACTGTATGCGCATCAGTATCAATAGCATTGATTGCCCAGTAACGGGAATATTGTGATTATCATTGGCGAACCAATCTACTTCGTGGGGTACCCAATGGGAATCCAAATGTATGAAAATTTCATCGGACAAACCCCTGACACCATAGTCAACAATACGACTAATAATATCAGCTTGATCATTCTTGGATCTTGGAATCTTGGATTGTGCTAGAATTTGCTGATAGAAAACAAAAGGTGTTTACTGCCTAAGCTCTTTCTTAGTTGAACGTTTCATAGATTCATTTTGTGACCATAAATTTGGTGCAACGGATTTGCGTTTTGTCTACAAATAGACTGTTCAGTTGTTCTTTATTCCATAAAGTGGAGCAAACAAAATTCATGACTCCTGGACATTTTAAGATCTAAAGCCCTTCTTGTTGAAATTACCCTTATTGTATTCATTAATGTGTAGAAGTACCATGTTTGGAACAAATTGAATGGAGGTACAAATTTTATCAAAACGGACGGACAGACCGATTCCAATAAACACATTTCAATGTACCTCCAAAAAGAATACAAACGTTTGATGTTTTAATTCATGCAACAGTTTCTATATACTATATCGTAAATCAGACTTATTAATAAAAACTAATTGACAAAAATCAAAGATAATAAATTTTAGATTTGCTTGTTTCTACTTTTCTTATTAGGGAAATGTGATCAGAAGAAATTATTTGTAAATAGTGATTCAACAACTTGTGAATCTTTATGAATTCGATTCTAGTAAAGTCACATCAAATTAACTTTTAATTCCTTGATTTTTTGCTTCCAAGCATATGTGTCAGTACACGAAATTATGTTATATTTGTTTTTCTAAGTTACTGAATTGTTTTAACAGGAGGCTAAACTAGTATTATTTTTTTTGCAGAAAATCTTAAGTCTTACATTATATTATTGCATTGCACGGGCGAGAACTTGTTTTATTTCAATATGTTGGGAATTCAATAATTTCGGAGTGAACCTTTGTTATTTCATAAAAAATTAGGTGGAAAGCAATTTTTCTGTTATCTTAAAACTTTAAGATGGCAAAAAAAAAAAACTAAAGATCAATTTAGTGTGGCCAAATATTTGCTTTTCGTATAAAAATCCTTGATTATTTTACTTATTTAAACTTTGGTCATGGCTATAATCACATAAGTGTACCTGATCATATCCTCAGTGAAACTTAAGCTATACAAAATTTAAAGTTTACAAATTACTTTATGTCACAAGACTTAAATACACAATTTCTACATTTCTACAGAACCAGTGATATAAGACAGCTCTCTCAAATAAATAATGAATATTATTGTCTTAGTTTAATTTGGCACAATGATTTTAACTGTCTGAAATATAATGAATATTATTGTCTTAGTCTAATTTGGTACAATGATTTTAACTGTCTGAAATATAATGAATATTATTGTCTTAGTCTAATTTGGTACAATGAATTTAACTGTCTGAAATATAATGAATATTATTGTCTTAGTCTAATTTGGTACCATGATTTTAACTGTCTGAAATATAATGAATATTATTGTCTTAATCTAATTTGGTACAATGATTTTAACTGTCTGAAATATAATGAATATTATTGTCTTAGTCTAATTTGGTACAATGATCTTAACTCTCTGAAATATAATGAATATTATTGTCTTAGTCTAATTTGATACAATGATCTTAACTCTCTGAAATATAATGAATATTATTGTCTTAGTCTAATTTGGTACAATGATTTTAACTGTCTGAAATATAATGAATATTATTGCCTTAGTCTAATTTGGTACAATGATTTAACTATCTGAAATATAATGAATATTATTGTCTTAGTCTAATTTGGTACAATGATCTTAACTGTCTGAAATATAATGAATATTATTGTCTTAGTCTAATTTGGTACAATGATTTTAACTGTCTGAAATATAATGAATATTATTGTCTTAGTCTAATTTGGTACAATGATTTTAACTGTCTGAAATATAATGAATATTATTGTCTTAGTCTAATTTGGTACAATGATTTTAACTGTCTGAAATATAATGAATATTATTGTCTTAGTCTAATTTGGTACAATGATTTTAACTGTCTGAAATATAATGAATAGTATTGTCTTAGTCTAATTTGGTACAATGATTTTATCTGTCTGAAATATAATGAATATTATTGTCTTAGTCTAATTTGGTACAATGATTTTAACTGTCTGAAATATAATGAATATTATTGTCTTAGTCTAATTTGGTAC
>MJUT01027914.1:82607-108790 GCA_002080005.1 Gigantidas platifrons | reverse complement strand
GTACATATTAACATACATACAACCGTCCATACCACCAGATACCAACGTACATACAATCGTCCATACCACCAGATACCAATGTACATGTTAACAGTCGTACAACCGTCCATACCACCAGATACCAATGTACATATTAACAGTCGTACAACCGTCCATACCACCAGATACCAATGTACATATTAACATTCATACACCTGTCCATACCACCAGGTACCAACGTACATATAAACATACATACAACCGTAAATACCACCAGATACCAATGTACATATTAACGTACATAAAACCCTCCATACCCCCAGACACCAGTGTACATATTAGAATGTGAATTGTGGTGTTTAACACCACTTTCATCAATATTTCAGCTATATCATGGCGACCAGTTTTAGTGGTGGAGGAAGCCGTAGTACCCGGAGAGAACCTCCAACCCTGGGCAAGCAACTGGTAAACTTTATCACTTGGGTCTGCTTGTCGAGTGCACCCTTTTTTGTAATTTACAAAGCCCACGCGTATAGATGGTAGGATTATATTAGTTGTTAGATCCAACGACCTAACTCATTGAGCTACTCGGGTCCCTCCAATGTACATATTAACATACATACAACTGTCTATACATACATGTACATACATGAAATAAATTGGCATCGGTAAATTATGGATCCATCATCAATCAGTCAAACAGCCATGGCTATTGTTGCAAGAACTGTAACACACTGTATGCCTGATCAAGCACTCTCCTGAATTTGTCACAGGCACTTCAATAAAAATTGACTGGCTAGATTTTTGGGCACCAACATTTCCACTCAAAAAGGAAGATAACTAATTTTTAGCTCACCTGACCCAAAGGATCATGTGAGCTTTTGTCATCACTTTGCGTCCGTCGTCGTCGTCGTCGTCCGCGTCTGTAAACTTTTCATACTTTCTTCTTCTTCTTTGAAACCACTGAACTGATTTGGACCAAATTTGGCAGAAATGTTCATTGGGAGGTCCTCTACTAAATTTGTTATTTTGGTGCAGATCGAAAATCCAACATGGCCGCCAGGGCCAATAATGTGTTCTGATTGGTTGAAACTTTGAAAATATTCTTGTCAGAAACTACTGAGCCGATGGAATTGTAACATTATAGAAATGATGACTGGATGGTCCTCTACTAATTTTTTTTATTTTTGTGCCGATCACATATCCAAGATGGCCGCCATGACTCGACTTAGTTTAACATTGGACCCTATGGGAATTTCACATTTTCATCTTTTTTTTCTGAAACCACGAAACAGATTTGAACCAAACTTGGCAGAAATGTTCATTAGATGGTCATATACAAGATTTTTGTTTTTGGCGCTGATCGGAAATCCAACATGGCTGCCAGGGCCCATAATTTTTTTCTGTTTGGTCGAAATTTTAAAAATCTTCTTGTTAGAAACCACTAAGCCAATTGAATTGTGACTTTACAGGAATGATCATTGTGTGATCCTGTACTCAACTTGTGAATCGTTTGCTGATCGGAAATTCAAGATGGCCGCCATGACTCGACTTAGTTTTAACATAGGACCTATGGAAAAAATGTTTAAAAGTCTTCTCCTCTGAAACCAGCAAGTCAATTTAAAGCAAACATGGCATGAATGGTCCTTAGGTGGTCAACTTTCAAAATTATGTCCTGTGAGTCCGACCTCCACCCAAGATTGCCGCAGTCAGCGGACATAGTTTTAACATAGGACCCTATGGGAAAATTGTTTAAAAGTCTTCCCTCTGAAACCAGTCAGCCAATTAAAAGCAAATATGGCATGGATGGTCCTTGGGTAGTATACTTTTAAAATTGTGTCCGGTGACTATTACCTCCATCCAAGATGGCTGCCATGAGCAGACATAGTTTTAAAATAGAACCCTATGGGATTTGAATAGTAACTTAGATGTATTCGGCATGCATACATTCTTAAGAGGACTTAGTTATGTCAGGTGAGCGATACAGACTCATGTGAGCCTCTAGTTTAACAATATTCATGTAAAGAAACTGTCTTCTAATTTAAAAAGCAATGTGATCCATCTACAAAGCAATGATGTAATCCATGTCATTTTTTTCATCTGTGCTATGAAATTGCCCAATTTTTAAACTAAGTTGTACTTTTAAGAACACATTCAAGGTGCAACAGGACAATTTATTTTGCCATTTTCGTTGTAGTTTTGTCTCATCCTCATTTTAATATCACGCTCTAGCTTATTACAAATCTACAACAGCCTAGTAAGATCTATCATAGAATATGCATGTCCTGTTTGGCAAATTACCAGCAGTGAACACCTGAAGAGTCTGGAAGCAGTACAACATTATGTCTTGGTTTACCATCTACAGCAGGAACAGAAGCTCTAGAAGAGGAAGCAAACATTTCACCTTTGGATTTGAGGCTAGAGGAGATAGCAATTCGAGAAATAGCAAAGATACAGTCAAAATCAATGCATGAACCTATAAAACAACAACTAGATTGGTTCATGGATGAAGACAAAGACTATGAAAGGTTAACATCACCCTTTGGTAAAGTAGTAAACCAGGCCATTGACATGTACAAAACAACAAATGTAGACATTAAACTGATAGAACCTGAGTATACATATCAACCAGTCTAATGTCAAAATCAGTCCCACAGTAATGGAGTCGACTGGGTAGCTCAAAGTCCAGGACCCAATATCAAGTGGAACTAAGCAAGGAAATTGTCGACCAAATAGTAAATGAGTCCTCAGAATCAAGCATTATCGCTTTCACAGATGGATCCTGCCTAGGTAATCCAGGACCATGTGGGGCAGGAGCAGCAATATTTCCAGGATAGCAAGAATCAGTCAACCTTAAACGGCCTGTGGCACATAGCGGCTCCATTCTACTTGGGGAACTGGTAGTAATACTCGTAGTTCTAGAATTCTGCATAACAAATGTGCTCACATCTGCCTTCATA
This sequence comes from Gigantidas platifrons, assembly GCA_002080005.1. Classification (NCBI taxonomy): domain Eukaryota; kingdom Metazoa; phylum Mollusca; class Bivalvia; order Mytilida; family Modiolidae; genus Gigantidas; species Gigantidas platifrons. The sequence goes on along the minus strand of MJUT01027914.1, from coordinate 105,851 downwards.
AACCTGAAAATACTACCCGACAGCCAATCGGAAGTAGGAATTGTGTAATTGGATTGGAAACCATCAAATTACATCGATCTTATCAGGATATTAAAGAACACATAGCTAGTTTGCTCAGAAATGGAATAGAAACAACGGTAGCATGGGCATCTGGCCACGCTGATATAGCAGGAAATGAGCAAGCAGACAAAGTAGCAAAGGAAGCTGCCCAAGAAGCCACCATGCTAAGCACCAGCTTCAACATCATCACAATCAATGATGTAAAACAGGCAGCACAAACAATACCAAATTGAAATGGCAAAGGAGATGGGACCTAAGTAGCCAGGGAAGACATCTACACAGCATAACACCAGTGATAGGATTGAGCAGATGTTCAGATAAGCCATCTAAGGAAATTGCTATCATTATATCGGAACTCAGAACCGGCTACTTTCATTTGAACAAATATAGGTGTAAACTGGGACACCCAGATTCTCCACAGTGCACCTGTGGACAGGAGGAAACAACAGAACATCTATTACTTGCCTGTCCACAGTATGACAGCCAGAGCGAATTCATCCATCATAATCTACAACAGCTAGGAATATATCAGCTGACAACAGAAGTTCTCCTATCAACGAACAAGCCAGCGGCTGAATTGTACAACATCCTAGGAATTATTGGAATTTTCATTTTTTAAAGACATCGGGCGTTTCCAGTTTTTAGGGGACCCCAATCCTTAATCCTGATCATGCGTAGTAAATCAATAGTACAATGGAGTAAACACAGCGAGTGATCTATACATTGAGGACATTGTTCACATTAGAAACTAGTCGTGTCATTTATGACCTAGGATCAGGATCAGGATTTTAATTGACAGGTGAAATATCTATCTGTTAAATATCTGAAAATTATTTTTTCTAATTATTTTTCAGGATAAGTAACAACAAGAGAAACCTATCTACTCGCACCATGTATACCATGAAACAGGACACATGAGGATAACACATTCAACCAACAGCCAACTTACGGGAAACACACATACATTTATATTAAAGGAGACCAATCAGCCACATTAATGAAAGGCTTTTGTTAATGTGAATCATTGGCCTCCTTGTTAGAGGAGGCGGTATTAGATGAGATCAATAGATCCAACAGACCCTACCCCGTATCAGAGGATTACCATCACAGAACACTAACACATGCGACAGAGGCTATCGCAAAATCTACTCCAGAGGGCTTTCAGCAGAGGAGACGACCACACACAACAGGATATTCACAGAGTATAACAACTGACACTAAGTCAGAGGAAACGGAAGAGGAGGTAAGCAAACCCTACATCAGAATAATTCAAAAGAAGACAGTCAGATACTACACTAGAAGGAACATGTAAACAACATGGAAGAGGATTTCGAAACCTGCAAATTCTGTTAAAAATTGCTTAAAAGTTGCAGATAAGTAAAGATCACGACAAAAGGGAATAGGAATATAAAAAATATATTTATTATGCTTCAAATTATGGGGAATCAGGTGAAGACACCAATACAAAACAGGGGGCTCGGGTGGCTCGATTAGTTAGGTAGTTGGATCTAACAACTCATACAAGCCTATCACCAATACGGCGTGGGTTCGCGGCCGGCTTTGTAAATTACAAAAAAGGGTGCACTCGACTCGCAGCCGCAAGTAATAAAATTTACCAGTTGCTTGTCATGGTCAGTGGTTCTCTCCGGGTACTCCGGCTTCCTCCGCCACTAAAGCTGGTCGCCATGATATAGCTGAAATATTGTTGAAAGTGGCGTTAAACACCAAAAATCAATCAATCAATCCAATACACAACTATATTGAAAAAGTGTTGTATGAAAAATTTGACATTTGAGATTCCTCCCTTGTGGTTTCTAGAGTTGTCAGTCCAGGGATAAAAAAATCGCAACAAGCCCCTGTGCATACGACAAAACAGTATGTCACTGTATGTGATGAAGTTTGTCAGTGACTTTCGACAGGTCGGTGGTTTTCTCCGGGTACTCCAGTTTCCCCCACCAAATTAACTGACTGCTACTATGGGACTAAAATATTGTTGAAAGTGGCGTTAAACCTAGACCTAAACCAAACCTGTTTAATATGTATGAATTTGTATATTTTTCGACATACTGTAATTGTGGAACAAATGTTTATGATGTTTACATTTATTTTCAGTCAATCCTTATTGGCATAAACTTCGATGTTATCTGATGTGAATTGACTTATATTCTCAATGGCCTGGTATATATTACATCATTAACATATTGTTTATAGGAATATGAGTACGACAAGTGACACTCAAATTAGTGATTGGAATGAGAAGGTGAAGGACATGGACCAAATTAAAGCAATCGAAGATGGTCAAGATACAAATACGGGGAAATTCACAAACTTTGAACATGCATTCTGTTAATGGACTGCAAGTGTCAGGACTTTTGATGAAACACTTTGTAGATATGCCAAAGGTATTTACGAAGGAGGAAATGCCTGCCACAAAGGAGCATATTCCTAAACAACAAGAAATTAAGAAATGGTCACATTTGACTGGAATTGATGTTCCAGATATTGACTCAGATATAGGCATTATGATAGGAAATAATGTGCTGGATGCATATATACAGCATTCGAGTTAGCAACTGGACCTAACAGCTCTCTACGTGGCTGTACTATGTCAATAGTGTGAGTGGGTGGAGCTTACTCCACGTGTCTTATGTTTTACCTCTATGTTGCATGTACTCTGTAAAGTGAACTTAGATTATATTATAGTATAGAAATGAAAGGTTGTCGGGTTTAATTATATAGCGTTCCCCGTGTCCTGTACAAATATTACATTGGCGACGAGGAGGGGAAATATGTGATTAAATTCGATACATAAACCAAACTGGATTAAATTCTGTATATTTTTTGTGGTAAAGTATTAAATTCCAAAACAATGGCTGGACATTTAGATATCCATGCACCAGTTCCCTTTAAAGTCATTGGGGAAAACACGAACTTGTCAAAATCGTGGGAACAATATGTGAAGAGATTTGAATATTATCTCAAAGCAACGGGCATCAATAAAGACGACCAAAAAGAAAGCTCTTCTGTTACATGTATCTGCGAACGAAGTACAGGACATTTATGAAACTCTTCCGGAACATGGTACGAGATATGATGATGTAGTTGAAACGTTAAGTAACTACTTCAAACCAAAGAAAAACATTTCTTATGAAAGACATTTGTTTAGAAAAACAAAACAAGGAGAAACAGAAACCATTGACAATTGTATTGTTAGACTATCGAAATTAGCAGTGTCATGTGAATTTGCAGGAGACCAGAAAAATTACATGATCCGAGATCAAATTGTTGATGCGTGTAAATCTACAGAATTGAGGAGAAAATTTCTTGCCGCTCAGGATTTAACATTGGACAAAGTACAAAAAATTGGAAGAACATACGAGCTAGCTGTAATGCACTCAGAAAAAAATGGAACAACCAAAAGAAGATATTTCTGAGAATGAAACAATAAGTAAATTACAGAAGAAAAGCAGACAACAATTTAAACCAAGAGGAGCGCCAAAATCAGTAGTTCAGAAAATTAATCCATTGAATACTGTAGCTAGATTGTCTCATGAAACCGCACTTTGCTACCGATGCGGCCGAGCTGGGCATTATGGAAGAGATTGTAGAATATCCAGGAATATTGTATGCAGAACATGTGCCAGAAAAGGACATTTTGTTAAAATGTGTAAAACAAAACAACCGAATAAAGTCAATACAATTATGCAAGCAGAGGATTATAGTGACGAGGAAGTATTTACTCTCACTGGGAAGGAAAGTGCGCATATTACAATAGAGATCGAAGGTAAAATTGTAAACATTTTAATAGATTCAGGTTCATCAATAAATGCCATGGACAAACACACATTCGATTCGTTGAATTCTTCACAAGTTGTCAAGAAAACTACTACAACTATTTATCCATATGGCAGTAAGACACCTATCAAATGAATAGGTAAATCAACCTTGAAAGCACGTGTAAATGAGCCTTGAAAGCAAGTGTAAATGATAAACCTTGAAAGCACGTGTAAATGATAAACCTTGAAAGCACGTGTAAATGATAAACCTTGAAAGCACGTGTAAATAATAAACCTTGAAAGCACGTGTAAATAATAAACATTGAAAGCACGTGTAAATGATAAGCTGTGGAAAATAGAATTTCATATTATCACTGGCACTGGAAAACCATTAATTGGCCATAAAATCGCCACTGATTTAGGATTATTGCATATCAGAATGTTAAATACTTTAGATGTAAACACAGACAGTATCATCAGTTCATTCAAGGACAGATTTACAGGGTTAGGAAAACTTAAAGATTTCCAATTAAAACTATACATTGACGAGTCAGTTCAACCCGTTGCCCAACCAGTTCGCAAAATACCGTTCAAAATGAGAAAACAAGTAGAGGAACAAATAAAACAACTTGAAAAAACGGATGTTATTGAAAAGGTCGAAGGTCCGACTCCATGGATTAGTCCGTTAGTCGTAGTTCCTAAACCTTCTGGAAATGTTCGTTTGTACGTAGATATGCGACAAGCAAACAAAGAAGTACAACGAGAACGTTTCCCTATTCCAAATGTTGAAGATACGAGGGCTATCCGTAAAGTTCGTGGACAGGTCCCAATTTTCCTAAAAACAACGTGTTTTTCAAAATGTTTAGTGATACCTGTATTCCTTAATTAAATGCGATGTTAGATATAAAAAACTGTATCAGATTTTAATTTCCTAACTTAATTAAACGATTTTGTAATGTTTGTCATAGGGCATCCGGAGCACAGTATAAATTACGTGTAACTTCTATGTAGTTACTTGTCGTTGGCCATGATTTTTTTTTCATTTTATCGCGCAAATTTGAATGAAGCTTGAACTGTGACGTTGGTAGTGCTCTCGACGTCACATCTGTAAAATTTGAATCGGAATTACTCTCAGATGGCTGCGGAGTCCAGTTTTCAAACCTTGAAGATGAAACCTTCTTCATCGGAAAAAGCGACGTTTTCAAATAAGGTGGAGCAGAGGGCTGTTATAAGATTTTGTGTCGACATAGGAAAAACGCCAACTGAAACGCATAAATTCATCAAGCAGTCAGTAACACATTCCAATGTTAGTCGCTCATTAGTGTTTTAGTGGTATAAGAGATTTTCTGACGGTAGAGGTAGTTTAATGGACGATAAACGCGAGGGGAGACCGTCTTTTAAGACTGCAGATGTTGTGAAAAATGAAGTACGCGACGTTATTGACGGCGACAGACATTTAACTATGCGTGAAGTTGCGGACAAGTGCGCTATATCAAAGACAACGGTACATGAAATTTTAGTTCAAGAACTACACACTCGTACATTATACCAAATGAACGGAGTTACCGTATTTTCAAAATTAGATTTGACCCAATCGTTCCATCAGATCGAACTTGAAGAGAGTTCTCGTTACATCACAACATTTGTTTGTCACAAATGTCTTTACCGCTACAAAAGATTAATGTTCGGAATAAATTCAGCTCCCGAGCTACATCAAAGAATCATACAACCAACAATTCAAGACATCCCTGAAAGATAACTCAATTTTATTTTTTAGAGATACAGTGCTCAAATTCTTATTCAAGTACATTACATTTTCTCATAAACAAAAACAATCTGAATTTAATACATGGTTGTACATTTTTTTTTCACAACAAAAACAACCTAAATAATAACATCTTTGGCAGATACAAATGTAGTTGTCTTGTTAAATTCATAATAGCCTAAGGTTTATGTCCCGTTCATGCGGATGTAAACCTTTTTTTTTCAAAATTTGATTGTCTGTGTTCCTCAAATTCATTTTAATACGAGTTGTATGAATAGTCTGCATAAGGTTTTAGGCCTAATTGTTCGTTGAGATTCTCTTTGATCATCTTAGCCAGTTCTATGGTCCCTCGTCCATAGAAGTGTATTCCGTCATAGAACAAGAATCGTTGTCTTGAGGTTATCTGACTATTCCTCATAATAAACACATTTTCCTTTCTCAAAGAAAGTAGTTTTTTGTTTATTTCATCAACTTGCGTATTGAATTTACGTTGGTCTAGTCTGTGAAATAAAGGAGCTATATTGAGCACACAATCTCGGAATTTGGAAGTAATCAATTCTGATAATTCCATAAGTTCTTTATGGATCTGTGGCACTAATTTTCCCTGAGTCAGATCATTACTTCCTACCATTACCATAAAGTTTTTACAAGTACTTGATGAAGAGTTGATATAATCCTTGGCACCAGATATATTTTTCTGACCTGCCCCCAAGACGTGAACTTGGACTGTTTTGTTCTTATAAAGTCTGTTGCTAGAAAAGTCTTTCAGGTGAGAGTCTCCTATTATTATCAGATTAAGTGTATCTTGAGAAACTGTTTTCTGAGAATAAGACTTATTTGCTCTTTGACTGTTTATTTTTCCATCTGAATTCTGATTTACTTGTTTGTGATCAAGTTTAGCTCCATTTCTTGCTTCACTGACCCTTTCTTGTTCTTCCTAAATTGAAAAAAAACGGTTTTGAGTTGAGACTTAGATTTCAATAAGATTCTCGTCATGGTCTTTGTTTTGAGTTGTCTCTTTGTTTTGGTCTTTCTCAAGAAGAATAGCAAATTTATTTGACCTTTCCTTGTCCTGTAGATCTTGCAATTTTCTAAGACCTGTACATTTTAATTCTAAATCTTCTGCAAGTTTAACGTTTTCATTACGTACCAATTCAGCCTTTTTTGTGTTGTAGTCAAGTAAATCTTGCTTTTTTCTCAGATCTGTACATTTCGATTCTAAATCTTCTGAAAATCTTACGTTTTCATTAGGTAACAATTCAACCTCTTTTGTTTTGTGGTCAAGTTCTGATTTTAAATTTTTGCTTAAGGCTTCTTTTTGTAATATTGCATCTTCCAAAATGTGATTTTTTTGCAGTAAGTTTTTTTCCCTATTTGTTTGGATTTCAGATTTAGATTTTTCAAGACAGGCAATTCTAGTGTTCAGATCTTCAATTAAGCACATACACTTGTCAAAGTTTTGGTCATTTGTTGATAAGGATAGTTCACAAAGTCTGCCTTGTATCTTTTGTATGGGAGATGTTAGCATTTGGTTGTTTTCCTTCATTCTATTTTCAAGCTATTTCCAGCTGGAGTTTTTTCTGTGAGAACTTGTGCTTGATTTGGGTGTTGATTTTGGTTGACACACTTTACTCAGACTGAATAGGTCAATATCTATGAGTGTCTGGTTGAGGACAGGGTCCCTATCGGGGTTGCTGTCATTTGAATCTATTGAATTACAGGATGATGTTTTAGATTTGGACAGACTGATTCTGAATACTCTGAATAGTCTTCCTCTGGAATATTTGCAGTCATTATTCCTATTTGTTTAACAAAAGTTGCATCTAATTGTAATTCATCAATGTTCTCTTTTGAAGCTGGCATCTTGGCTTCTGCTTCAGAGGTACATGCTGTTTGTTTGTCCATGCAGCGATTTACAAATTATCGTTAAGAAAATATGGTACAATAAACATTGCAATCGGGTTGTTATACTCAACTTAGAACCTGTACAATTCTGGTTAGTATTAGCTGCTTTCGGAACACCACTGACGCGATCGTTTCTAAATAAATAAAAAAAAACACACAAAACATTTATCTCTATAACTGTCAATATTTCCGATATAATATCATTTGAGGAATTGTCTTTCCAGTGTATTTTAATCAGAAATTATTTTTATTTGTTGATTTGTACTTGTCCCCGCACAAGCTAGATAGGAAAATCTACTTGTCCGGCAGGTTCTATGTACGAGTCGGACGAGTCGGGCATGGCAATTCCACACCCCTGTGGAGCAAACAACATTCATGACTCCTGAACATTTTAAGATCTAAATCCTTTCTTGTTGAAATTACCCATTGCATATTGTATTCAATAAAGTGTACATCACTACATGTACCATGTTTGGGATAAATTGAATGGAGGTACACAGTTTTGTCAAAACGGACAAACAGACCGATTCCAATAAACACATTTCAATGTACCTCCAAATAGAATACAAACTTTTGGTGTATTAATTCACTTAACAGTTTCTATGTACTATATCGTAAATCAGACTTATTAATAAAAACTAATTGACAAAAAGTAAGATTATTTATATTTTAGATTTGCTTGTCTCGCTTCTCTTATTAGGAAAATGTGATCAGAAGAAATTATTTGTAAATAGTGATTCAACAACTTGTGAATCTGTATGAATTCGATTCTAGAAAAGTCACATCAAATTAACTTTTAATTCCTTGAATTTTTGCTTCCAAACATATGTGCCAGTACACGAAATTCTGTTATATTTGTTTTTCTTAAAGTTATTGAATTTTTTTAGCAGGAGGCTAAATTTACCATCTAATATTTTTTTGTGTGCACAAAATCTTAAATTTCACATTATATTATTTCATTGTACAGGTGAGAACTTGTTTATTTTAATATGTTGGGAATTCAATAATTTCAGAGTGAACCTTTGTTATTTCATTAAAAGTGGGCATAGGTACCTGAGGACAGGATACCCCTTTGGTACCCCTCTTTACACAAATGGGCGGGTATCGAGGATGGTCGCCACTAAATGAAGAAATTGTCCATCTAGTGAGAACTGATGAACGCTTTCATGTCAAGGAAAACATACAAAGTACTGATTTGCTTATAATTGATGAGATATCAATGATAAGTGATAAGACATTAGGGCAGTTAGCAAATTTATGTAGAAAAATTAGGGACAATGAGATATATTTTGGTGGTCTTCAGGTAATTCTTGCTGGAGATTTCTATCAGCTGCCACCCGTTGCAAATGAATTGATTGGCGATCCGGGAAATCATTGTTATAAACTCCCTTGGTTTGATACATGCTTTCCTCATAATGTGATTTTAAATATAATCCACAGACAAAGTGAAACAGATCTTATCAAATGCGTTAATGAATTAGAACTTGGGGAACCAACTGACGAGAGTATTGCTTTTCTTAAATCTCTAGACCGCCCTTTGCCAAATGAGGATCAGTGTGTAAATCTTTTTGCAAGAAATTATGACGTAGATGTTTTTAATTATAATAAAATACAAAACTTACCAGGGGAGCTAAAACTTTACAAAGCCAAAGATGAAGGATCAGAGCATTATTTACAGAAGCTTATGGCACCGAAAATCTAAGGTCTAAAACTGGGCTGCCCAGTTATGCTACTGAAAAACTGGACGAATTTGTTAGTAAATGGACTATGTGGTACAGTAACAAAACTAGATGCAGATTCAGTTGACATCAAATTCTTAATTGCTGAAAAATTTTATACTGTAACTGTAAAACCTGTTGTTTTTACAACCTATGATCCTGTGGACAAAATTATAATAGCTAAAAGGACACAATTACCTTTAAAATTAGCATATGCCATGACAGTGCACAAGTCGCAATGGATGTCTTTGAGGAATGTAATTGTAAATTGTGAAAACTGCTTTCAACCTGGGCAAATAGGGCTTGCAGTCGGTCGAGCGGAAAGAATTGACGGTCTTAGAGTATTAAAATGTAGGAAATATTTGTGTTCTAAGTATCCTCAACATATATATCATTTTTATGAAGGCTGTAGCATTGGTGCTTTGAGAGATGACTTTAAATGCTGTAGTGGGTCCAAAAATGAAAATAAAGATGATGATAATGAAGATGATGAAAACAAAGAGGCACATATAACTGAAAATTTTGATTCTGGGTCTGAATTTTCTGAAAGTGAAATCGACAAGTTAGATAATATAGATGTTTCTATTGAGCAGAATATTTTATCAAATGAGGAATCTTTATCACCAGCAAAAGCTGCTCTTGATTCAGTTTTTGAAGAATTTGTAGGAACTCCAATAGAAAAGACTATCAGCTCTTTTAAACTTTATATCTTGAAAAATTTCAACATTGTTAATAACTGGTATCAATCACAGGCTTCTGTGATAGAAGATATTGGCCTAAGCTGCCTACCAGAGAGTGTAAAGACATATTCTCCAAAGCAGCAAAATTACTTTTTTTTGTAAAATTTAACAAATATTTGAATTCTGTAGAATATATCCAAAGTTCGATTGCCTTGCTTACAGCATATGGACTTGAAAACAGTGATCCACAATATCAATTTTTAACAACAATACTTTTTTACCTTGAAAAAAAAATATTTTTAGATTTTTCTGCACATCTAGATCTTAAGGTTCCTGAACAATTGAAGGTCATCAAATCTGATAATCTGTTATCATCTGCCAAAGGTAAAATAAGATATATAAGTGGATATGTGGTTGCTAAAATTAAACATAATCTGTCAATTAAGATTAGAAACTCTTTTATTCGCAGAAGGATTAGAGTTATATTTAACAAAACTTCAAAATCATATGAATATATTGAATTCTTCCTTTGCAGATTTAAAAGGTTCATGTAAAGATGCGGACACTTTACTGGAAACTAAGCGAAAACAAAATGAGAGTGAAGGCTTGACTAATGTTACAGATATAATTTTTGAATTTTTTTTTATCAAACTTAAAGAGTTATGTAGACAAATGCTGTCACATTGCAATTTAGTTGATTATGGAAAGGTTTTATATAGATATGTCCTAGATGAGCTTCTGAAGAATTCTGCATCATTTGAATTTTGAGTTGAAACACTGACAACAAATTTTGAAGTTAATTACAATTCATCTGACAATGATGATGATATTGACAGCATTTTAAATTCCGTTTTGACATCTTGTGAAAACTACTTAGAACTTTACAAAGAAGTGGTTCAATTATTCTTGAAAGTGTCGTATAGCCAATTTAGAAGGGATTATTTGACATATCTCAAAATGGAAAAGGGGAAGGCTCTCCTGAAAAAAGTAATGGACAAATCTAAAAAGACTGTAAAGACATTTAATATGCAGTTCTTGAAAGACGACACCTCGGAGGATAACCTTAGTTCACACTTGCGTCTCAAGTCAGAGATTATGCAAAATGAACAATTTCTACTGGAAAAATCCTTTACAAATAAAGATTTACTTCTTTTGTTATACAATGTAAAGATGTCAACGCAGAAAAAGAAAAGTGATAGAAATACTGAACTTATAAAAGCAATTTCAAAAAGTGACTTGATACCCTGTCCACATTTAATTCAATCATCAGGGGTGCCCCGATCAAATGAATCTACTACAGTCGGTGTGGAATTAAGTGATGAAATGCTTACCTATGATAAAAGCATAATTTTCAATTTAAATTGTTACACAGGATCATTCCTACCAATTCCTTTTTACATAAAATAAAGCTGAAGAATACTAATTTGTGTACATTTTTCAAAATGCATGATGAAACTATTGAACATTTATTCTTTGACTGTCCTGTGACACAAATTTTTCTCAAATCTTTGTCAAAACAATTAAAACAATATTACAAAAATTTGATTTTCGACAAAAAAGAATATTTCTTTGGTTTTTAGTCAGGGGATCGTCTTGTTAATCTGATTTTAATTATTGCAAAAAATTACATCTTCAAGTGCAAACTCAATGAACAAAGGTTAAATATTGTAGAATTTAAACATAAAATTATGTGGTACTGTTCACTTGAACAATATATATCAAAGAAAAACAATACCTTTTTAGCATTTGAAAAAATATACAATATATTTTCAACTAATCATCATATTTTTTGTTTGTTTGATTCATATAGTGATGAGATTCTTTTTTCAGCTTTTTTGATTCAGTACAAAATGTCAGGAGCAATTTAATATTTTAGAAAAACAAAATGGTAAGAGAGTGTGTGTGAAAGATGAATGAAAGTGTTTATTACTATTATATATTATTATTTCTGTATTTTGTTTATCATAATGTAAAACCAATGTAGTCACAAAACTTATTGATTTTGAAAACCCCTGTCACACCCTAGTCAGGTGGTGATGTAAGGGAATTTATAAAATCCTGACTATATGGAAAAAAAAAAAAAAAAAATGATGATGCAATTCCAGGGCCGAGTAATATGTCCCCCTCCTCCTCCCCCAGCTTCCACCTCAATTACTGCATCAGACTTTAGTTCTTCCGCTTCAGAATCCCGACCTGTAAAAACACAAAGAGGTAAACGGTCAACGAAACGAAAAACTTTGTATAGCAAGAAAGGGAAAGCATAAGGTCGAAAAAAAGTTGCATCAAAAACTGTCACTGAATCAGATGAAAATTGCGCTATTTGCAACAGAACAGAAATTGAAGGTGAAGACTGGATCAGCTGTGATATATGTCATTTATGGTATCATAGAACTTGTGTAAATATTGATGACGAAGAATGGAATCACCTCACGGTTGAAGATACTGCATATACATGTCCACTTTGCCAGTAATAATTTTTTTGTAAGTATAGTTTAATTTTTTTCAAAAAAAATATTAATTATACCCCCACAAACAAAGTCTATGATGAATAGGGAAAGGATTAGTAGAAATGTCCCACATATATGCTTGCTTAAAATGATCCCATTTTATGTACTTGTCATCTAATTTTAAGAGCCGTTGCAAAAGTGAGAATCCCCACTCTTAGAAATATTATTTCTGATCTTTTTAATAACATGTGAAATATCCATAATGAAAAACATCTTTTCATTTTCTTTCCGGGAAAAATATTTCTGAAGGAACATGTCACAGGATTTGATGTATCAAAATCAGGTAATAGAATCTTGAATAGATCACGGTTGCTTTGGGCCCCATCTGTGCTAACATACTGAATTGTGAAACCATATGATGATAGCATATTTACAGATTTCCATAATAACAAATATAGTTATTGTCCAGATGCTGTATGTGATGGGAAATGAGCAAAAGGAAATCTAAATCCTGTAAAACCCAAAAACATTAATTGAAGCACATGAGTTGCTAATGTTTTTTCCTTTTTATTGCTTTTCATCTGATAAAAAATGACGGATTCAGGCGTACACTCTGTAAATCCTATTAATTTCAGCTAGCGCTCGTCACTTTCGTCATTGACGATTGATTTTCGAAAGTGACGAGTATTTCCCGTACCCAATTCGCCACTTGAATTTTCAAAAAATCATAGAAAAATGTTTGTAAAAAAACATTTTTCTTCTTCATTTGCTGATTAAAACTAAAAAAATGCGAAACGAAAACGAAACGAAACGAAACGAAATTCACCGAAACGAAACGGAATAATACAAAATGAAATAAACCCTATTTTAATGAAACAATTTCTTGGGGAAAGACAAGACAAAAATTAAATGAAAAAAAATTAGAGAAAGTATCATTTAAGCGAAGAAAAAGATAGTTCATTGTTTTCCAGGTTATATTAAAAAAAATCGCTCTTCATCTAGCAATGACGAAATGATTGATTCATCGATTGTTGACTTGGCTAAGCGCCACATCAGTGATATTCCAGCTATACTGTGCCGAATGACGAAATGAAAATGACTGTTACGTGGGGGATAACTTCCTATATACATCGTGATGTTCTGACAATCGGGGTCCTATATTTGATGTCTGGCATGGGGTATACTTTTTGTCACAACTGTCTGAAAAGGGGTATAGGTTTTTGCTTGGTTTATTCTTCCCAAATTGGGGCTTAAAGAGACTTTAGTTAGACAAGTCTGAGATGGGGTCTAAAATTGGCATCAGAATCAGTCTGTAAAGTGCTCGGGGTTCAGCGGCCCCGGAAGAACACCCCTATCATTTTGCAAGGTAGGCCGGGGACTGCTACATGAGAATGCTAAATAGTGCCGCTTCGAAATAATTTCAAAATTACCGTTGTTGTTTAACTTTATTATATGTATTTTTCAGTTTTTACCTGTGAATTTTGTTTTCGTTGTTTTCTTAAAGTTTATGCCTTGCTAACGATGAGATAAACAACATATATTCATATTCAAATATGCAACAAATTATGGCTCCTATTATTATAAGAAAGACTGTCGAGATAAAAAGACATTTTAAATCACAGTGACCAATCTGGCAAAAAGTAAACAGTATACTGCACAACACGGTACACTCATCTTGCAAAACTACGTGTTAAATTTCTTTTTTAAAACTTAGGGACCGACTATTTAACTTGAAGGGGGAGGCAATGGCATTTTTTCTACAAAATTTTCCGATTCTGAAGCTTTGAAGAAAAAAGTAATTACATGTAATTAATTTTTATTCAATTGGCTGGGTATATGTTAGAAACAAATATAACTTGCCATTTCACGCCGTTTGGTTAGGGTTTCAGTTCATATAGACGAAAAATCCCAAGTATATATTTTATTACTAGTTGGACCATTGGGCAAATTGGCAGAGGCATATTTTTTTCTGCTGAAGACCACACATATGAGTTATTACAATGTGGTATTTGACCAAAGCACAGTAACATTTCAAAAAGGGTGGGGGAGGGGGTTATTACAATTTGTGTGGTACTTATTAGACCAAAGCACAGTAATATTTAAAAAAAAAGGGGGGGGGGGTATTACAACTTGTGTGCAGTATTAGATCAAAAGTAAATTATTATAAGATTAAGCTCATTTATATTCTTGTCTATTCATATGTAGAAAACAAATTCTGCTCCGCAAAAGTGACTAATGGTCTCAAAATCCTGACTGAATCCCTGGTCATTACCATTTCTTTTTCGGAATGGGGTTCACCTACGCCTTTTCCCGAAAGGTGGCGCATGTGTTCTATCAGTTATTCGATTCCAAGATGGCGGACGACGATCAGCTGTGGTCAATGCAGAAGCTCAAAAATTATCTACTGCGCCGAAATGTATCGACAAACGGTCGAAAAACTGACTTGATTGAAAGGTACATATTACACCGAAAACCCAAGCATACGATCTATGTTCGTTTCTTCTCAATATTGTTGAATGTCGAAGTTGCTCCGACTGAAAATAAAACGTCATATCTGATTATATATTATCATAAAATTATGATGAGGTATCCGTTTGAATAGATTCAGAGACAAGTCCATGGGAATTTGTCATATTTAATGCTACCCATTATAATTGAAAAAAAAAAGATTTTGAAGTTAACTGCATTTATAAAAATATATGAGATCCATATGATATAGGTTAGGAATAAATTCATTTTTATAAAAAAAAACTGACCCAACTTTTTCCACACATATGGGGATTCAATAGGGGTAACCCTCATGTTTTTTTATGAAAATTACACTAAAATGTAACATTTAAATAAAAAGAACAATAATTAATTATTTTCACAATTTTCAATGTTGTTTTTTTTATCTTTGAAATATAAATACACAATCATGTATAATTACCCCAATAAATATAATAATTTAAATGATGCTCATTACATTTGGTATACATCTTTAAGAAAAATGTAAAAAAAAAATGTATTCCTTACTTGTCTGGTAAATTTTCAAGGCTGCAGCAATAAAAAAAGTCACTATGATCTCAAAGCATGCCCTAGTTCAAATATCCTTATACCCTTGGCAAACTGGAAAATATATGCTTCCATACTAAAGTAAAAAAAGCTCTTTTGACCATGAAGTGGTATTAATGAAGTTCGAACTGCAGACTTATATGGAGCATCTGAGTTCATGTCTGTCCTGATTTTTAGTTGTGTTGCTAAATTTTCAGTTTTTTGGGTATTCCTGATTTTTTTATCAGTCATTAAATATTTGTTGTGTTTGTCATATTATACCTGTATATTTATATAATTATTGACCCTTTAAGACTATTTAAGCTACTAACAGTTCATGTTGTAGCTCTAAAAAAAAGGTTTCATGAATCACGAAAACATTTAACAACTTTTTAATGAATATTATTACCTGATATAATCAGTGTCAATAAATACACAATTTAAACATTTAACCATCCTATGGTGAAGATTAAAATACATGTACATCTGTAGTTAATAATACATGTACAATGTATGTCTTAAATGCAGTCCTTTGTGCAAGATGGTTTTGAAGTACTTGTTTTGAGTGTTTTATTTATCTGTATGTGTACATTACAATCATTATGGCTTCTATAGGACAAGGTAGTACATTTCAATAAAGTTGAAAAAATGTCAGTTCAAATCTGGATGGAAGCTAATCTATGAGTTTTTTAATGTGTGCTTGATCATATTAATTGGCAATAACATTCTTATTGACTGTATTAACTTCAAATTAAGCAACTTGGGCACAAATCCCTAGCTCTTTAATGAAAGTTTTGAAGGATGCTAGTGCTCCTTTTTCGGTGTGATTTTTATATGACCACAGAAATTTTGTTGTGGTGGTATTATGTTACAGGTAAACAGAAAAAAAGTCACAGGAAGAAAAGTCACAGGAAAAAAGTCACAATTTTGGTATGAAAAAAAGTCACAATATTATTTTAGGAAAAAGGTCACAATAAGGTTATATTTTGTGGAATATTATTATAGGGTATTTAATTTTCATGGTTTTTTCTCATGAATATTTGTTTGATCAAGTGTTAATTGTGACTTTTTTGTGACTTTATTCTACATTGTATGCCTTGAAATTCAAGAACCATTGACCATGATTGTCTTATTAGAATCTTTTTGCATAAATTATTTGTATTTCTCAATTTACTTTTGATCGAATGGCACTACCCCATATTCATTTCTTTCATATTTATAATCATGGATAATTTCCAACGGCATGTGTACACAGTCAAAGCAGGATATTAATTGGCACTGTGCAGTGACTATCGATTGTGTGGTGTGTGTGATAATTGTTGAAAAAACATTTAAGAAATTTAAGACTTCCTTGTTTTAAAAAAATAATTATTAAATATTTCTTTCATAAATATGAAACGCAAAGCTTAAAATTAAATTTGAATATTTCATAATTTTTTAATTTTGAACTTTACAGACATAAAAAAAACAAATATAATTTCAAGATATTTTTTAAATATTGTATAAATATTAAATGATATGAAACTGAGTAAAAAAATAAATCATTAAACATTTTTTAAACATTTGCAATTTGATATGTTTCATTAAAAATATAAACTGTGACTTTATTTCCTGTGACTTTTTTTCCTGTGACTTTTTTTCCTACATTCATGTTACAGGTCTGTCGTCATCAGTCTGTAGACAAAATGGTTTCCTATCTCATTGGTGGTGTAATGGTTAACATGCTCGCCTTGAGTGTGTTAGATCTATGGGATAGAGCCCCAGTCTGGTCAAACCAAAGACTACAATATAGGTATTTGTTGTTTCTCTGCTAAGCATGCAGCATTTAGAAGTAAGAACACAGACTGGACTGCTAGGAATCAGGATATTCATTAATGTGACAGAATGGAGCGACGTGTCTTCTCGCAGACTTGTTTTCTTTATTTTATTCATTAATGTGACCGAGTGGAGCGACGTGTCTTCTCGCAGACTGTTGTTTTCTTTATTAAACACCAACGATTTTATTAGTGAAAAGGGGGGGCTTTGTTTTTTTTTAATGTCAGTAGAGAATCCATTTTTTTTTTCACCCATCAAGTAGAGCAAAAATATTTTTTATCCATACATGATGATGAGGTACATTTTGTAGAAGATACATGCATATCATTACGTGTGTTTAGGGTTACCTGTGAAAAGGGGTAATCTGGAATTATTTTTGGATTTTTTTTGCATATGATATATTTGGCAAGCAGATGTTCCAACTTTGACTGTGTTTGTTGAGAAAAACTAATAAAATAGCTAGGATAGGCACTTACTTTTAGGTAGGGTCAAGTTAGCCTAAACAAACTATATTTCTTAGGGCCAGGTCTATTCATGTCTACTTTAAAAAAAAACAATTGGACATAGTGGAAAATAAATTATTTTTATTCTAAACCCCCCAGTAGTAAAATGGTTTGTGTTTTATGTCTTAGAGGAGCCATTCCGTAAGTAAAAGTAATATACACTTTTTATTCAATCAACACTGGAAGACATCTAACATACATTTGTTCAGTGTACATGATAATCCCGACAGACACCTCGGTGATGTCATTGAAATGTGCCTAGCAAACCACGTCGTATTTCCCTGGCGTCCACGGACCTCTTGTTGCATGGTCAATCTTCTTGATAGATATCCCTCACTTATAATTATTAATAACAGCATTTGTTGCATTTTACACGAATATATATAAATCAATATCGTAGTTTACATTAGTTACGTTATTGATGCTAGCCGAGGAGTTCCGAAAGTAACAACTGATAGAACACATGTGCCTATTAGCGTAAAAATCGTAGGTGAACCCCATTTCGTCAAGGGGGGGGGGGGGATTTTTAATCATCGCCTCATTTGACATCCATGCAATCATACATGTATTGATACCAGCTTCTTGATGGATGGAGTTCTTATATTTTCTTAGCAAGTCTTGTGAAGGTAAAATCATAAAATTACTGTTTTTTAATTCAGTATAACCCCTAGGGCTTCTACAATATAAAGTTAGACCAGTCTTTCCGAAAGTTGGAAACCCTTGCCTGGTCAGGCAAGCAACAAAATTTGCCTGACCGAACCAAAACTTGCCGGACCGAAAAATATGACAATTTTTTTTACCTGGCCGAGCTACCTCAAAATATCGGTTACACCCCGATAGTCCGAAGGTCCGATAGTCCGAAGGGCCGAAGGTCCGATAGTCCAAAGGTCCGATGTAAACTTTGGTTAGAGTATTCCGCTGGTGCCCAGCCTCGTCAGAATTTCTTTTCTATCCTGTGTTTTTCCACAGTAACGCAATTTGCCAACATTACATAACCAGTCTAAAAAAAGTAAGAAACCGAACCTCCGTTCCAAATGGGGAATCCAAAGCCGTAAATCCAAGGGAATCGGCAAAATCGAGCAGCCGAGCAAAGACAGAGACAAAAAGACAACACAAAAACCAAAAACATACACAAAAGACGACTATCACGGACCCATAAAAACTAGGGTTAGACCAGGTGTGCCGGCAGAGTAAGCGTCTACAGCCGATTTAGGAACACCCGCCGTGATAGCCAGTGTCAAATCCGGTGCAGAGGAAGAACGAAGCTGATCAAGGAAACACATCTGTTTGCATTTGTGAAACAGTTGTCTCATAACGGTCCACCAAGTCGTGATGGCATCCGTAGAACTTCACGAGCGATGACTTCAACCTGTTAGCAACATAGGCTTGTCTCATGAGTTTGTCAGTTTGTCAACCGGGCTTTGTCTAGAAAAGCACGATATACACCACAAGCTCTGGAGTAACGGACAAGCTGTGATATATAAACTCCATATGCCGGTGCTGCAGGAATGTTGCCACAAAGAAAAGGGAAATTCACGATGGGAAATGTGAAGTCATCGCGTTTGTCATACAGCTTCGTAGAAAGTCTTCCTCTGTTGTCAATTTCGAGATGAAGATCAAGATATGAAGCGGATCGTGGTGTATCGGAGGTATCCTTAATCTCTAAACAGCAAAATTCACGGAACAAATGCATTTTGTCAGATGAAAAAAGGAGAAAAAGGAATCAGTGGTCGAGTGCCTGTGACATTTTCAATGCGCCCATAAATTTTCAGCATGGGACTTTAAAAATAGTGGACACGTCTGGGGGTGAAAAATATCAGTATTTAGTCAACCGAGGCCAAGTAATGATCCAGATTGGGACACGACGCAGTATAACCGTCGAACCGTCGCTACATATTGTAGTAATACAACAAAATCTTATTATAATGTAGGTATATTGATTAAAAGTAAGAATAAACAGTCGGACAAGGAGCTCTGTGGCCACTAACGTAACCTGGACGGGACGGACAGACGAACATCTTTAACCATGTACCTCTCACATTGCTTCTGGGAACAGCTTTTCTTTTTTGTGTCGCCTGCGACGAAATCGCTTTGCACTCGACATAACAGTCCAAATTTCGTTGTTGTCGCAGTCAACAACTGAAGTTCAACCGGCTTTGATTTTAAAACTTAATTTATATCTTTGTCAAATGTCGATGTGTTTCTAGTGAACTTTGCTCAGCTTCATGATCAAGATATTGTATCCAATCAGGGACGAAAAATAACAGATTAAGTATTAGTCCCTGGTCCTATACACCATTGTTGAAAATAATACCTATTACCTTAACTGATCCTAATTTGTTCTTTTTTCTCTATAATGAAAAGTTGTGTATATTCGTTACCACAGGGACTTCAGTCTTATTTACAAAATTATCTGCTTTTCCGGTATTCTGATTGGTTAATCAGGTGTCAGAAGTCGGATTCCAACTTACTATTCAGAAGCGATATTGTCGAAAGATTCTGGCTCCGGGACTACATTGTACCTTTCAAATTAATACTACGCACTGTGCATTTTCATGTGTTTGAGGCTCTATGTGGAACTAATTGTGTAGATATTGGATTGGAACTATAAGTATAAAACGATTTTTTTTCGGAATTTATCAAAATATAGACTCGGCCCAATTCATTTAAACTTTGCATATATTCGGACGTTCTAAGTTTGTGAGTGAATCGGGCCTAGTTAATAAGTTAAAAAATATTCCAGTAAAATAGCATTTGATACTATAGTATCTTAGTGAGGCGGCAAACATCAAACAAAAACTAGAGGTACTGTGTGCCTTCGAACTTGCTAAAAATACCCCCCCCTCCTTGTAACTATTTCACAGCAACCAAAAATTCTTCATGCACATCTTCATATGATGTGTTTCACTTGTGAAGTTTCATTGAATTCCATTTAGGAGTTGCGCTTACAAGATCTATGGACAGACAGGGCGATTCCTATATACCCCAAACTTTGTTTGCAGGGGGATGGGGTGGGGCTACAAAGTTTATTTGCCCTTGATTTGAATGCATCACGGAGTTAAAATCCTGTTTGGCCCTTTTGGCATATTGAATAAGAATCACAAAAACAATAGACCCTTTCACGATAACTGTGGGACTGTGTTTTTCTGGCGGGAATTGAGTGGTAACGTACAATTTCCCGTAAACATTTCAACGTCACAATGGGTCTTTATTTACTTTCGGGGACCCACAACCTACAGGGTAACTGAAATATTTGCACCTAGCGCCGTATGCTGTATCAATGTGCCATCTAGTGCTGTAGGCTGTGTCAAATGTGCCATCTAGCGCCGTGGGCTGTGTCCTCGGGTTAGAGTTAGGCTAGGGTTAGGGTTAGCTTTGGGAATACCAAATATGGGTGGGTCCCCTAAAGTAAATAAAGGCCTCACAATGTCACTTTCATTGTTAACTGGAGTCATTTTGCGGAAAGCGGCGCGTTTCCATTCAGTTCCCTCTAAAATCTTGAAGCTCTGCAGTTCACGTGAAAGGGTCTATTGAAATGCCTGGAACTGCTAATACTAGAAATGGCGAGAAAACGAACGCATATTACCAAGCAGAGACAAGTATTATATAGCTAGTTGTGAATTGCAAATTTCGCACGTCTGATCTATCGGGTACAGGCCAAATCGGCACCTGGACACATCGGTACCTTGACACTGGACACAGTTGGGTCGAAACTTCCCATTTTCTTTCACGCATCGTCTATACCAGCCACTGTTTTTTTGTGTGCAAGATCACGTAGATGTGAATGCACATGTACTTATACCAACAAATCATTTAATTGTTAGTAAATGTCATCAGAGATTACTGAAAAAGGGACATTTTCGGACTATCGGACCTTCGGACTATCGGCCCTTCGGACTAACGGATCTTCGGACTATCGGCCCTTCGGACCTTCGGACTATAGGGCCGTCACCAAAATATCTAATGGAGGACATTTTTTTATCCTTCACTGTGAAAACGTAAATACAAATGTGTCCCGCATTTTGATTGGAGAATAAACCAATCAGATTTGTCGCTTCATCTTGTCAATTTAAAGGGGAGTAATCGCAATACAGTGTCTGAAATTTTGGGCCAGTAAAAAATTAGTCACTGGCCCAAATGGCATAATGGTGGCCCAAAAATTGTGTGACATTTTTTTAATGAAAAAAGTACATCAGATAGACAGTTTTTAGGTAAATTGATTTAATCAATAACACTAAAATTCATTCTTTCACTAGTCTCACGAGGGTTGGGTGCTCTTCAAGTTAATTTTGGTACAGGTGCTATCAAATGAAACCTGAATTTACTTGATTTAACCTTTTCGACAACCTTGACATCATTGGTGAGGGTGGTCTCTGGAAACGATGCTAGTCCGTCGGATGGGGACAATAAAAGGCTGGTTTGTGTAAGGGGAGATCAATGCTGTGATCATATTAAAGACATCTGGAAAAAGAGTAGACTAATTCCACTACAAAGACTGCTCTTGCACTTCCCAAAGTGGAAAGTGGCATCACTTGTTTCCCAATCCACTATGAAGAAGTGATTTTAAGTAAAATAACCTCTCGGTTCGGGGTAATGTCAGATGGTTATTCCTTCCAAACAAGTATCTCACTTTGTTGAAATAACAAACGGTGCTGTCATTTTCTGTTATATAAGTCATAAGTTTATTGGTTCACCAATCAAGGACCCACAGGGGGCATATACAATATGAGCATATTAAAATATAATTGTTTTATAACATAAACAAAAAACAGCAATAATGTTTTCCCCACTAGTTTAGAGCCAAGTCCTAGGTGTGTATTGATCCCTGTAACAACTGCATAGACTTTTATTACACTCTGACAGTATACACTGTTACAAGAGGCAGACAATAAAATACACAATACATGATGACGAACTGAATGAATGAAACACATTTACATAAAAGTACAATTGACCTCTATACAGGTAACTTTTAGGTAGCATGTCTGGATTATCTTATATACAAACTCCAGGGTAAGTGACGAAATCTATTGCTATTATTATTATTTTTGTTGTTGTTTCATAAGTAATTTGAGACTTTCTTGAGAAAAATTGCCAGATTATTTAATACTTTAACATTGCAAAATGAAAGTAAACCACTTAACTTATTTTCACTAGGGTTTCTGACAAAGTAACTTGGGATGTACTTTAATCTAAGCTGAACAATTTCTACTTTTTGGCAAGTACAAATATAATGGAATTCATTTCCTATCTCCTTCAAGTTACATAAGTTGCAGAAACGCTCATGTTTTGGAATGTTATTCCATCGACCAGTTTCGATTGGAAATTTTAAATTTGAAC
The DNA here is from genome assembly GCA_002080005.1 of Gigantidas platifrons. Classification (NCBI taxonomy): domain Eukaryota; kingdom Metazoa; phylum Mollusca; class Bivalvia; order Mytilida; family Modiolidae; genus Gigantidas; species Gigantidas platifrons. The sequence continues at coordinate 82,809 of MJUT01027914.1, read as the reverse complement.
AGCGTATTTTGCAAATATATACTCTTTTATCAGTTCTTAATCTGAGTAAGTAATTTTCTAAACAAAATTCTGTCTTAAACATAGAATAAAATTCACCCCTGGACGCCTGTTCGATATAGCTGTGCCATTTCTGGATAAATTGGTCACTTAATATTTGCTTAACAGTGAATTTAATGTCATTAGTATGTAAAATGCATTGATT
>MJUT01027914.1:54231-81223 GCA_002080005.1 Gigantidas platifrons | reverse complement strand
TTCCAAGACTTGAATATCAAAAAATCATATTTTTGCAAATTTGATGGCATTAGAAGAAATTTTAACTAAAGATCTATATACAAAAACTTATTTTATGTCTTAAACCACATCATTTATGGGGTAAAAGCATGAATTGACAAAATTAAGAATGATATGAGCTCATTTTATGGGACGAAAAAAGGGGGGGTTAAATGCAAACATTTCATAGTATTTAGCTATTAAATATACAACTGAGGCATATATATGTGTTAAAATTGCTTATTATGTTAGAAATTAGCTTAATAACTTTAGTATATAAGAGAATAGGTAAGTTTTGGTATATTACACAATCTGAACTCAACAGCTGTAAATGGAGATATTTTCATTAAAAATCTTCAAGGGGGTACCTTTGCATTTTAACACTTATACTTGCAAATATCAGACAGCCACATACCTTATGAGGTTTTTTTGGGTTGATATTGTCTAAGGAATAGAAATTAGGCCAACAAATGGTGAAAGAAACAAGTTTTTATGCTCTTTAGGTGTCAAACCACTAATTCACCAATCAGAGCTTGGAACATATACGAAAGTAGTCCCTTTTCAAGAAAAAAGTTCCTTTCACTTTGTAGTATTGTGAAAACTACTGAATGGAATGGACTAATTAAAATTGATAATTGGAGTTAAATATATAGGGATTATTTGGAGCCCAAATTTGATGGACTTAGTTGTATTTTAATACCTCTATGGAGGATTTGATGCATGACCTATAAATACTGAATTTCTTGGGGATGACCGAGCTATTTTTAGAGTAGGTGCTTTCCGTAGCATGGCATTTCACTGCAAGATTTTAAACATGCCCTGATATTTTGACAGAACGTAGAGGAATCATGTACGTTTCAGAAAATATATGGTCTTGGAAAGGTTAAACTTAAGATAAAATGACCAGGTAAGCTCGAAAAAACACAAATTTAGTAGAAAACCTTAAAGAAATTAATTAGTGGTTTTACACCTCAATGTGCAATATACGAAGGATTTATATAGTAGGAAGGATATGAAACTTCGGGAGATTTAACATAGATTGTATGTAAGCATGTTGCGGAGTGAGATTATCCATACTGCAATTCGTTGACGATGCGCGTGCCTTGATTAATGGTGGAAATTTTCATCACTTCAACATTTTAAACCAGATTTGTAAGTATATAAAACTATAATTACATATACATTTTGAAAATATTTGTTCTAAATACCAATCGTTGATATTTATAGACTTTTTTTGTAGATGTATCACACGTATCTCATCAATAATAATGGACATTAATCGATTTGCCCTTTTAACCGTCAAAGCTCGACTTAAACTGTTTCAAACTCCTCTTCTATCATAACGAATATTGAAGCGGAGCCATAATTTTTGTGATAATATAATATTTATCAATGTTTATCAACAGTTTTATTGAAAACAGTGCACCCGATCTATATTTATTAGTATAAACATATTTTATTAATCAATACATATGAATATAGTACAATTTAAATACAACAATAGTAATGAATATGAATTAATTAAGGGGATCCGAAAACAAGTTATTAAACTTATATAAATCCGTATGCCCATTGGATTCAGAGGACATGACTTAAAAAAAAATTACTATGACGGATGCCAAATGATGGAAATAGCTAAAAAGTAGGATTTGTGTCAGGAGTGTAACATTTTATGTTGATAGTTAAATACATAGCTATTTTCCAATGAATGAAACAATTATTCACAAAACATTTAATATTTTAATTACCAATATTTATATCCTTCATTTCTGCTTTGTGAAAACTAGAATGTCTTAATCATTTTTGAAAAACTCTTTGAAGTGGTCATGATTATATAGATTATTTTTCAATCAGCAGCTTAAATAAATTATAACAAGGAGATAGAATGCTACAAATATCATAGAATTGCATTACAATACCTCAGCAAGACACAGATGGTCAGTTTCAGTCAACCATATTTTCTAAATCTGACTAAAAAGTAAGTTCAATAGTGCTTGTATTTAATTGGATAAAAGCGTTACACTCCTGACATAGATGTTTTGGCCACACAAAAGAACTGGCGGTCATCAGATCATTATGCTTGTCACTCATGATCTTTGACAGGACTGTTGACTAAATTAAAACACAAAATATTATAATTAATAAGATTGTGTTAAAATTATGACCTTGTAAATTTAAATGTTACACTCCTGACATATTCCACAGGTGTTCTTCTATTGAACATAGGATTGATGCAAAATCTCCAGAGACATGTTGATGCTTCTGGTTTCAGCTATGATACTTAAAGAGACAATTAGCCATTGTCAGTTGTTGAGAAGTATGCTACATACCTAAATAATTTCACTTTTAGACAACACAAACAGTTTTATTGACCTTTATTTTTTTGATACATGGTAATTTTACCTATCTGGTCCTGTCTTCAAAATTACAAAAAAATGCATAAATTATGCATGAAATTTTACCTAAAATATCAAAGTTTTCCATAAGATATATTTTTCTACTGTACAATTATTTGTTTTCTAATTACACAACATAGCAGTACATGCATCTTTGTAAATGTCACACTAAAAGTGTTACACTCCTGACATTTTTTGATACATTTTTGGATGCTATTTTTTAGTGGTAGCAGATAATGCTGTGAAATTTTGCAGCAAGGTTCTATGTACCAAAGTACATATTCTGATACAAAAAGATTCAATTTAAATCATCACATATTAGAATGGTCAATGATAAAAGAAATGGGGGCATTTTTTTTTAAACAGCCCATATGTTTTTAGATGTACAAAATGTATGAAAATCTACTTTTTTTTTTACGTGTATGAGCAAGGATACTATAAAATCAATAAACTTCATTGTTTACATGAAATCGACATACCAACGTGTATCAATGTGTAGTTTAGAATGTATTTGATGTATATCACAAAACTTGGCGTGATTGGTTGCTTTGTTTTATCATTTTCGATATGTTTTTAGATGTATGAAACTCTACTTTTTTTTTCTACGTGTATGAGCAAGGATACTATATAAATCCTTGGTATGAGGGATGATACAGAAAACAAATGGAATTTTTTTTTCCATATAGTAGACTATATAAATCCTTGATTGAACCTATATCGTCAAATCCAAGGGTTGTATAGAACAAACTTTGGTGTAATTGGTTGATTTTCCTGCCCCCTCCCAGAGGGTGTGCCATAAATAAAACTGAGGTCCCATGTTGAGAGATTGCCACCCAGTGTAACAGCTCATAATGAGCATTATGCTCATGATGAGTGGTCCATAGGAGACCTGTTGCACTGGCAAAATTCTCCGTCCCCATCCATCCAGGGGGGGGGGGTGCACCCGGCATGCACCCCCAAAAATTTTCGTGCAGCACTCCGCTCGGCACGATTATTTTAAGTGCACCCCCCCTAATTTGAAATCCTGGATCCGTTCCTGTCATCACCTTTCCTTGTTTCGAGTCCTGTGGCGTTTAAATTATTCTCGTCCTGAATTTATTAGCTGAACAATTGCTCGCTGGACGTTAAACATCAATCAATTTTCCTGCAAATTCAAGGCATTTCAAAATGAATGATTTTATTTTTTTCTGGCCAATCTTGCCCCTCATCACTGCACCAGACACCCATTATATACATACATGTGCATTCATTACCCCCAATTTAAAAAAAAAACCAGACAACTCAATCACTATCATTTAACAATTGAAGGTATATATTCATTTTTATTTCATGCATGTGATAATGTAACAACTACATGTGAAAGGATGGTAGCTGAGCTGATCGTGGAATAAAAAAAATGTATATTTGTACAAATATGTACTCTTCCATCTATATTATGTTATCAGCCAATGAATTGGTAGCCCCAAAACAATAAGTGTTGATTTCCACTAACCTGGCCATTTCAGTTTTAAGCTGCCTGGTCAATTAATTTATTGTCATTTTTGAAGGAAAAAAAAAGTGATTAGGATTAAAATTTTAATAATGGGACATTTTCTATTGACATTCAGAATTTCAATGGGCCATTCTTTAACATTTTTTGTAAATATTTCTGATTTCAATGGGACATTTTCAGATGGAATGTGATAAATGGCACATGGCCCCCTCTAATCCCAATAACTGAAAAAATCAGAGCAAACCATGTCAATTTTTTTCAAACTTGAATTGAATATTGTAGTATTTTCTTTTCTTCATGTCATGAATTCTTATATAAACAGAGTTTAAATTCTCACAGAGGGCACAGCAACTCAAAATAGTTCTGATTAGGAGCATTTGAAGTTACTAATCAATTCCAAGGATAAATCCTTGACAATTCAGAGAAAAAATACACTATAGAAAATAAAATAAAAATTAAAGACCTGCCTAGGCCTGTTGGGCCTTAAAAATCTTCCCATGTTAGGGGAAACCATGGCCAACAATCAATTTTCCATGACCTTGTCACAAAATAACAGAATTTTGGCATGAAGGACCAAAAATAAAACAACATACATGTACATGTACAAAATGTAGCTACATAATAGATGAAATCAAGTATATGTAGACAATATAGCATCCTAATGAATTAGGATCAAACAACTTAACAAAACATGCTGAGAAAAGCTGTCAAATAAGTTAGCATGAAAGAGGCAAAATAAAGATATCTATGTCTGTCCAATGTTATCTTACCTATATATACATGTACAATATACTTATATTATCTATTTTTTGTGGTTAAAATGTCTACCTGAGGGACTGACCATTTAACTTGCAGGGGGGGGTTATATTTTTTTTTATTTGTTCAGAAAAAAAAATTTTGGACAACACCAGAGTTAGAATATTTAGTTTTTTTTCCGTAAAGCGCGAAATTTTTTCCAGAATTTAACATTAGGTTATATGACCAAAATTTTATTTTTTTTCCTCCACCAAAATCAGAATATTTTTTTCTTCAAGTTAAATGGTCGTTCCCTTAAAAATGTCATTTTAATTTTTATGGAGATTTTTTGTCATTTTTTTTATTTTGACCCAACAGACTTTTTTGAATGATCCAATTATTCTTATGTTATTTTAATGTGTGTTAACTGTCACATGTTTGAAATTTCCATCAATTTTAAAAGAAAAAAAAAAGGAAAGATTGTGGTAGGGGTCTAAAATTAGGGACGGTCAGGTGACAGTAAAGTGTTAACACACAATTTGTTTGTGTTTTAATCAATACCAATTGCTATGGTTTAAAACAAACATTCATCTAAAATCATGAAACTACATACATATACATTTATGTGAAAGTGAATATGATTTAATTTGATTTAATTTTTGGCGTTTAACATCACTTTCAACAATATTTCAGCTATATCATGGCGACATCGCCGACAAGTTTTAGTGGTGGAGGAAGTCGGAGTCTTTGAAGAAGGGGTGTTAGGTCCTGAATTCCAACGTCTCCTTGATTGTGACATAGTTGAACTGTATTTTTTTTAAAGTTTTTTTCGTATTTAAGTAAGTAATTGAACGATACTCGCCTTCAAATTTTCTTTTTTCACAACTTTGATTCGTGTAGTTATCCACTCGATATTGTAAACAACTTACATTATCGGCGTTTCTAGTAAAAACCGAGAGAATTCCGAGTAACAATCGGCTGATTCACGCAAATGTTTTAATGACCCAGCTGATAAAAACAACAAAAATGGCGTCCAACTTTTCGATTTTAATCAAATTTATGGTCGCGGGAGATAATGTGGGAGAAGTATTTCAAAGTGGGAGTTTTTAGTCTCCCGCGCGGGAGGCACATTCTTTGCGGGAGGCCGAGCTCAAAAGCGGGAGTCTCCCGCGAAATGCGGGAGGGTTAACAGGTATGGCGGCCGAGTGTCCGGAGAGAACCACCGACCATGGGCAAGCAACTGGTAAACTTTATCACACTTGCGGCTGCGAGTCGAGTGCATCTTTTTTGTAATTTACAAAGTGAAAGTGAATAAAGGGGAAATCTAAATGCTTGTTCAAATTATTCAACTTCATAATCATCTGACATTGTGTAATTTATGTTTTAATTATTTTATTTTATGTTCTTCTATTTCTTTTGTACCACTTCAAGCAAAATGCCAAAACTAAGAAGAAGAAATGTGCCATCACAAAGGAAGCCTAAAAAGAAGCCCAAACAGAAGGTTGCTAACACTACCATACACGACCATGCCTATTTCACTCCCTTGCCCGTCGTAGCTTACATTGCAGAAAGACTTCTTGAAGAGGAGCAGGATCTAACTGTGATTATTGAAGAGCCTGATATAAGCACTTGTACTTCCATTGATTTAGATGTACCAATTGAAAATGTTATTTACCACGAAGAGACAGTCATCGAGACACCTGCAGAAACTACTACAATGTCCTGTCAAGAGTTGAAGAACCAGACCTACCAAAGCACCTTGATTCCTCATATTTGTTCAATCAGACCAGTGAAATCATTCAAATATGGCAAATGTATCCTTCTACAGAGACAGTAACTGTTAAACTGAATGTTAACATCAATATGAACTTCAAAGCTAAGATTTACATACACAGACTTGAGCTTTCTTCGGAGCACAGATTTTGGTATGGTCTACCTTCTACATATGACTCTGTCAGCAACATTAAAGCACTTCTAATGAAACTTGAAAACTACTACATTTGCACTGGTAACTTCGACAAGGACTTGATAGACACTATACCAATTGGAAGTGCAGTGACCCAAGCAACGCCAGATTCACTAAATAGCCAAGGTTTTTTGACAGTTCATTGCTATTGTTGAAATTCAATATTTCTTGAATATAAAAGAAAATTATTTGCCAATCTTTATACTATCAATACATTTTAGACAAATTTCATTTCTTTAAATCACCAAAAACATTCAGAGCAATAATAACAATAATATTGTGTTGTCCATGTTATATGCTGAAATATGTCCTAAGGTTAGAAGGCATAATGCGCTCACTCCCCTTACGGGTCATGTATTATGCCTTCTAACCTGGGGACATATTTCGGCATATTGTATAATAAGTGAATCTTAATACTTTCTCGTTTCAATTTTACGTATTTTATTTGGTAAACTTTTTTTTTATCAAGTGTCATAGTTAAAACGCAAGAAAGTGAATCTTTGTTTTATCATGTATATCCCCATGTATATATATATTAGTGAATCATTGTTTTATCATGTATATCCCCATGTATATATATATTAGTGAATCTTTGTTTTATCATGTATATCCCCATGTATATATATATTAGTGAATCATTGTTTTATCATGTATATCCCCATGTATATATATATTAGTGCATCTTTGTTTTATCATGTATATCCCCATGTATATATATATTAGTGAATCATTGTTTTATCATGTATATCTTCATTGTTTTTGTATTGACATGCCCAATTTGTAAATAATAAATTTCTTTAATTGAATATGTTGTCTTGTGTGGAGTTTTCAAGGAAATTTTCATATGTTGGTTTGTAATATTTTTCTTTATCAGGTCTTTTTGGTTGCAGATTTGGATATGCATATTGTATGGTACATACACTTTGAAATTCAAATTGTTTAAAATGCTATCAAGGACATGTATAGATGGGTTTCTAATTCTTACAAGTGTGGAATTGATACAGTGCAGAAATTTATTCTTTTTTCATGATTATTAGGACTGTTGACAAAGTCATGCAGAGGTTATCTCAGGGTCTTCAACAACGTGGAACCAGATAAAAGAAAACATATTTTCCCTTGTATGAATTATCGAGATGTTGAATACATGTCCATTAAACAATGATCAACAGTAAAACCAGTCGGGTACAAAACCACATCAAACAATCTTCCACAATGGACAATTGGTAACACTATATAGTGTTTGATAAGGTCCAAGACAGGTCAAATATCAATGTATAGAAAAAAAATCTTTTGATTTACATGGTTTCCATCTTGACTTGGGAGCCTTTATTTTCTATGTTAATGGTAGGAAATTAGTCTTCTGTAAATAAGAACTAAATGTTTTGGTTTGTCTCATGGATATTCATTCCACATAAAAATAGCTATGTCGGATCTAACAACTCATACAGGCCTATCACCAATATGGGTTCGTGCACAGCTTTGTAAATTACAAAAAAAAGGGTGCACTCGATTCACAGCCACAAGTGATAAAGTTTACTAGTTGCTTGCCCAGGGTTGGTTTTTCTCTCCGGGTACTCTGGCTTCCTCTACCACTAAAACTGGTCGCCATGATATAGCTGAAAGTGGCGTAAAACACCAAAATTCAAATACCATTTATAAATTAATCAGAAGTGCTACAAATGCAAAGTTGACCTAACATTAGTAAAGTAGTAATCTAAAATTATGGAAAAAAAAGATGCCTCATACAATAAATACAAAGTGTAAAAATAAACAAAGAAAGTTTAAATGCAATAGTATTTAGCAAATACACAATTTTTATAGCGAACAACTACAATCATGTAGGAATAACAAAAAAATTGAAATCTTTAAGAAAATGATTTAGTTCAACACCTTTTCTTTAAGTCCTTGGCGAAGACTTGATGATACACGACTACTGTTGGTAGAAATCTTGTTTCTCTTGACTCTGGTAACAGCATAACCACGAATTGTCAAACATAAATGAACAATATCTTCAATAATTCTTGAAACATTGCACAATTCTCAGTTGTCAGCATAGTGTTTTACCATGAAGGATTCCAGGATGGATTCGTTAAGGGGAATAAGTGTTAAAGAACTGGCACAGTAACGATCACTAACAGATTTACGCACAATGTTCTTTAACTCTCTCACCAGCAAATAGAAGTTGTCACTTGGCTTCTGCAGACCCCCTCTGTGTTGTTTGTTAAACCATTCACTGTAACTATTAACAAACGATGAAGAGTCTGAACTAACAAGTTTATCCAGTTTATCCATAATTGTCAAGTTCTCACTAGAAACCACATAATATCTTTTCTTCAAGGCTTTTATGATGAAACCAGCAATGTAGAATAATATTGACTGATCATTCACACTTACAGTTGACTGTTCTTTCTCAGAATCACTTTTCTGTTCTGTAAAGAGTTAAAAAACAATGTTTGTAATTAGGATGACATAAACAATCAATTATTATTAGAATATCCTAAATCACTGACCTGATCGATTGTTTTAAAACACTTAATCTTTCGCCGATTGGCCACCACTTTCCTTTGATGTAAATTGAGTTTAATTTATTTAAAAAACAATTTTTGTAATTAGGATGATATAAACAATCAATGATTACAATACTTTAAATCATTGACATGATTAATTGTTTTAAAACACTTTTAATTTGGTGATTAAAAATCGTTATATAAACATTTACATTCTACGATAATTACTGTAGGCTGTAGCTACATATTTTATTTTTATTATACAAATCCTTGATTTGACACACAAAGAAAACAATAATTAACCTTCTAGACGAGTTTAAAGCATATTGTATGATTAAAAAGTTGTTTCTTACCTAGATATCCAAGTTTAAAGAAAATCAACTCTGTCCTAGAAACATCAACAATGCCTCGTTTAAAACGGAAGTTGGTAGTCTACGGAGTAGAATAAAATCTCGCGAACGAGAGTAGCATAAAATCTCGCCACGCGAGATAAAGCGAGAAAATACGAGATTCATATCCTTCCTACTATATAAATCCTTGCTATAGGCCTACTTTCACGTAGATACAAATGAAAAAAATCAGTTTCTATTTACAGAGAATACTGCTACAGATGGAAGACAACAGATTATATCCCCACCCTAAAATTTTATTAATAAAATGCATCTTTTCTTTCCCCCTTTTCACGTGATATTTTATTTTGTGTTTTAATTTTTTTTTAGAAGTCATTGAATGAAAATGGATCTTGTACCTATAGAAACTTATAATGATTAAAATTTATGGGCAACTTTAACAATTTTACTATACAAGTATTTATTGGACAAGAGGGTGTTTACTTGTTAATGTTGTAGTTTAGAAGAAACTGGGACATGAAAATGGAAAGAGCTTAATTAGATTTGACATACTGGTGTACAACAATTTAGAATTCTTTTTGTAAAATTTGTGTAGCCCTTAAAAGGGCTGTTATTATAACTGACGAAAACAGCATCTTTATTTCAACTTTAAGTTGACAACCTTCTGTTGGTATTCTTCATCTACGCGTCACTCGCCTATCAATTCATCGCCACATTCTCCAGCGCAGTCATTACCACAATCAACTGTATCGACTTCGCCATTCAAACTGCATAAAAGAAAAAGAAACTATGCAGTAACCAATGCCAAGAAACCCAGACGACCGGCTGTATTACTCAGTGTAAATGACCCCTACCAATATCGGTCACCATCGACGTCACCACAACTGCCTCTGCATTTAAGTGCACCAACACCACCATCAGCTCAGACATCACCAAGAATGTCTACGTCTGCTACACAAACCAGCCCGACACACCAGGAGCTAACTGCTTTCAGTCTGCAAAGAACCCTTGGCGCCATATACCAACAACTGGAAATTAGTAACGCTAGGCAATCTGAGATGGAAAGGTTATTATACTCCCAACAACAGAAAATCGACCTCTTAGTCGCATTACAGAGGCAACAAGTAACAGTTGAAACTCCGCGAACACCAACTCCAGTCAGGCCACTAACGCCAAGAGTAATCAGACCGTCGACGCCAACATTCCAGTTTCAACTACAAGTACCTACCACACCAACTAGACCAGATTCTCCAGTTAGTCCTGCAATTCTATCAAGTAATCGCCAAATACCAACTCCGTTATTCAACGATATTCCAGAGTCCGTCCGCCTTTCCGACGATGATCTGAGTAAATTAGTACACAGTACAACAACAGCAGGTGGTTTAGCCGTCTGTTTATTAAGACATTTATATCCAGAATTGTTCACGGAAGACCAGCTTCGTGTGTACTTCTCCTACAGAGGTGGTGGTAAGCTAAGCAAGAGACCACTAGACGACACAAGGAAGCAATATATACACCGCTATGTGACCGCCTTCTATCCACAAGTCAGCACAGAGTCCGCTTACCATGCTTTGGTCGTCGAGAAAATCAACCAATATTTAAGAAGGCCAGTTCAGCAAAAGAAGTAAATTAACATTTAATATTTTCATGTAGTGATGTACACATTTCATCTGAACATTAAATGTATATGAATAAAAATATATATTGCAAGTATTTTCGTTTTATTTTAATATTTTCAATATATTCCGTAGCCAATTTCTCGTTACATCATGAAACAAAAACAAAAAAATTATAATGTTTTGTAAAAAAAAACAAGTATTATTGTTTATTTTTTTATATTTTTTTATAAAACAATTATGATTTTATTTTAATTTTATGATGAATCGAGATACACTGCAACCAGACCGTAACAGAAAGTTGAAAATCAAAAGACATACATGCAGACAAAAACTAAATCACATAGAATGTAACAATTCTTCAATACATCATCAAATAAGAAAGAAATAATAATGTTTTATAAAAATAAAACGTTCTTATTTTGTTATTTTTATAAAACATCTATTATTTTTTTTATTATTTTCTGATCACATAAAAAAGGCATCAAATACATAAAAAAATAGCTACATACAATGTATCTAACTTGTTCAGTCAATATCTTCATACAAATCAATCTATATACTGTAGTCCGAGTTTGTGGAGTCCGATTTTGATATGGTCCGAGTTTGTCATGGTCTGAGTTTGTTATGGTCCGAGATGTCACGGAGTCCCACAGATACATGTTCAACAAAATGAGGTAAGTTTTTATCCACTGAATTTAAACCCTGGCAGTACCGAAGTTCTCCTAGAATCTTAAACAATGACGCTATGGACTGTGTTGATAGGGAATAATTGTTCTGAAGCCCAGTTTTATGTAAACAGTTTTTTGCCCATAAAAAACAATGAAAAATAACCATCAGCCTGCAAGTTGATTTCAAGCATCAATTTGTTGCCATTAACTATTTCTCCAGTAAAATGTCATATTTGAATTTGTGTCTGGGTTTTTGAGGTGACAAAATAATCAGGTGGGAGAAAATTGGGTATATTTGTAAATTCCACAATTTGTGTAAGATTTTCCTCAATTTTCCATGACAGACCATAGTAACTCTGGGTTGATTTGCCCCAGTTTTCCTTTGAACGGCCAGATTTTATCTTTACATTCTTAAAAATTTGACAAATGACATTTCCTATTGCAGAACTGGTCACATCAGAATTATACTTTTTCTTGATTTCAAGAAGCTCTACAAAATTATTTTCATTGCTTTCTTGCAATTTTTCAACAATCCAAGCATGTAAAAATTGTTTATCATTTGCCATCATGAATCTCTGATAAAAAAAACCTTTTTTTCACAGTCGAAATTTCGCGCTCAATTTATTTGCCTTCGAAAGTTTTAATACTCTTACCTTATCGTCCGTGGTCAGCTCATTCGGAATCTGGCGCGCTTTCAAGCAGAGTTATTCCCCGTTTCAGAATACCACATAGATGTCGTTGTATTTTCAGTTCCGTTGATCGAGGTTGAAATGGGCTGAAATGGTGGATTCCGACGCGACAAAATCGGCCGGTACATCTAATTGTAGTAAACCCCTTGAAATACAGTGAACCATTAAAAAAAAGCAGTGAACCCAACTGAATTATGAATAAACCCCGTTTAAATGAAAAGTTTGACATCAATTTAATATACAATGATGTTATTTCGAAAAAATATTCACCTATTCGTTCAGGAGAACCAATTATTGTATCCACAAGCACTTTTCCGTTACAACAATATGGCGGTCGCCTAGAATGGGGAGATAACTCTATATTTAATTCTCTTTTCCGGGCATCCGGGTATTTCGGTCAACGAATTATCTCCCTTGTCGTTACCGAGGTGAAACATTCGCCATTTTGATTAGGTTAATACAACATCGAGTACCCGATAAATTTTAAATTACGTTGAAAAAAAATCACCAACACTACAGCATGCATAAAACATGCATGTTGTGCAGTTGGTTCTTACCATAATATGATGTAAATGAAGTTATCATTTCCGAAAGACGAAAACAGATGAGCATTCACCGATAACGTTATTTTTTCTGTCGGAGTAGACTTTTTCTTTAAACCCCCCCGATTTTTCACGTTTTTCATCACATTAGAAAACCCCTAAAATTATTATTTCGTGTACAAATTTATATCAGATAAAAGTTTAAAACTAGCAATTTATATATTTGATAATTAAAAGCAATAAAAATATGATTTGGTACAACTATGGTGCATTTGAAGTGAAGTGGTTCCGAGAAAATCGGACGCGATGCTGAGTCATGTTCCATACTGCAAGTGTGTGCGTCCCTCAGTAATCTTGGTGAGGACTTTGACTATTCAGAAACGACAATGTATACCACTCTTTTCAAATTGCTTGCATTATTCATATATTCTTCTGTAATAGTATGTAATAAATTAAATGTACCGGTATGCTAGTAATTTACTTTCATCATGTTTGTTGTACCAATTTATAAGGTACCCATCATGTTGAATGAAATATTAAAAAAATGTTTTTAGGACAATCTCGATACACAACAGAACAGTGGTATATTTAGGGTTATAGTGTTTAATGCCACTATCAACAATTTCAGTTACAGGACCCGCGTGGCTCAGTGAGCTAGGTAGTTGGATTACCTAACAGTAACAACTCGTACAAGCCTATCACCAATATGGCCTGGGTTCGCGCCCAGCTTTGTAAATTGTAGCCACAAGTGCTAAAGTTTACCAGTTGCTTGCCCATGGTCGGTGGTTCTCCGGCTCCTTCCATCACTAAAACCGGTTGCCATGATATAGCTGAAATATTGCTGAAAGTGGCGTTAAACACTAAAAATCATCAATCATCATCAGTTATGTTGTGGCGCTCAGTTGTAATCAAGTACCTTGAGAAAACCACTGACCTGACAAACTTTATCACATAATATTGTATGGTCAATTAAAAAAAATTCAATTTTCTTTTTTTGTAACATCGACCAACTGATCACCATCTTTTGTGTGATTTTTTATTACCTGATAAAGGGGTTATGGTGTTTAACTCCACTTTCAATAATATTTAAGCTCTATCCTGGTAGTCAGTTTTTTTTTGGTGGAGGAAACAGGAGTACCCAGAGATCATCACAGATCTGTCGCAAGTCACTGACAAACTTTTATCATAATAATCTTGTGCAGATTGCACCTTGTTATGACCTGGACTCACCTTAGTGATGATAAGCACTGATGGCATAAAAGTTTATTTCACAATGTTCATCCTTGATTTTAAATAAAAAAGAAAGATACAGTTTTTCTTCATTGAAGGTTTATTTCTCAGCACATCATATATTTACATCATATCAATAATATAAAAAAAAAACACAATAAAATACTCTTAAGTCATTCAATAAGTGAAATAATAATAAAAACAACTTTTAACAACACTTGGTGTGACATCAGCTGGGCTGTAGCTTTCTCTGGTGAATATACCTAAAATAAATGAGAAATTGTTACTCAATTTGTCCTATTATATTCAGAAATATATTAGAAAAAAGACTTTCCTTAATAATAGTAGTCAGTAGACTTGGTACACAAATAAGTAGAGTACAATACCGGCAATAGTATTAATTTGGATAAAGGACATACAGTCACAATTTTATAGGACAAAAAGTCACAATTAATATTTTGTGTTAAATATTTATTAGACATATTTTTTTTAAACTATTTTTGTCTTTTGAATTGAATTGATAACTGACCCAAGTTAGGCTAAATAAATTTATGAAATGAGACTTAATGTGTTAAATAATTTTAATTAAAATACATAAATGACTTCTATAAATATTAATTTCTTATCTAATTTGTACAACAATAAAACAAACTAATTCATTACATATTATTATGTAACAATAGGGTCAGGTTGTTATTTTCATTGAATGGCATGATCTCGCAGTGGGTGCTCTTCCTGTATAATGAGTAATTAAATACATCCTGTTTGGTGTATATATTACAACTGAGATTTACCACATGACATAACAATTTTAATCAGCCATTATCTTCCTAAAATACATTTTTTAAATCTTTATTTTAAATGAAATTAAAAAATCATTATAAGAGTGAAGTCAAATCAAGCTTTCAGCTTTTATTTACTTTACAACTTTGAAATAAAAACTAATATGTTTTAATATTTAAAAAAAGTAGTTTATTCATTTAAGTTTTATTTCTTCAATGATCTAATTTAATATTTAATAATTATCAAAACCTTGTTCTTCTACACGATTCCATGTTTATATCCATGCATGCCATGATGGTCTCAGATAGTTGGCCGTTGTTCATAATAATTTATGGAAGGTGATTGTTACCAATAAAAAAAAAAATTCTAAGTTTCATGATATATGTAATAATTTCGATCTTTTTATATATGTATTTGAGACAGTAATCCTTATTACGATATAGATCAAAATATAGACAATTCCGAATGTTTTGGTGTAAAATTTGTTAAAAATCTATCCAGAAATGACTTCACAATAATTAAAAAAAATATATATGGTTTTGGTTGATTATATAGGGATTTTTTTTTACGTTTCCCACATACTTGACCGATGATTGTAGCTGTAGGACATAATTAACACTAGTACACATGTATATTTCACAATTGTTTATTGCATAGTAATGATAAGGTGTCAATTACCACCCAATTTATAAATAACTCACCTATTCTCCACTGAAGCCATGCGTATCCATGTGATCGCATGCACCGACTAAGATGGCCGACTCGTTGTTGTTAGGGGAAGTGACGTCACCCCGGAAAAGAGAATATAGCACTGGAATTACTGTCAGTGAAGTGTAAACTGACTAAATAGAATAAAAGATATTTTGAGAGTGTATAAAGTAAAAAGTGTGCTCATACTGGCTACCATTATGTACAGACTTACTAATTTGGCTTCATAAGAAAAAGAAAAATGTCCGAAAATAAATCTGTAAAACATTAGATGACGAATTACACTTTTCTTCGATTGTAAAGTTACTGATAATATTAGACCTGCCTTTATTGATTTTACGAAAACAAAATATCCTCACTTTAATCAACTAGATTCACTTGAAAAGTTAAAAATTATTCTTAATCCTGATAAAGAAAGTTTGCCCAGTGTTTGTAACATTATAAAGCGATCATTAGAAGCGCGAATATGAGTTTCACGTAGGTCAGAGCATATAAAACATAATATTGTTTTTTATCAAGCGGTGGTAGTTGTATTTGTTTATACACGTATATATACATTGTCTGTTTAATGTTAGTTTATGTTTGTATTGCTATACCCAAAAGGGTTTTATATGCAATAAAGATTATTATATAATCTGATACTGTAATCACATAGATAAATAATAAATAAATGCATACCTTTGTAGAGACTTGCCCAGGTCAAATTGGTTCTCTGTAAAACAGCAATTCCTACACAGAAACTTCATGTTTGCATCTGACCACTGGTCAAGAAGATCTTTACTCATGGGAACACATGCGATGTGAACCCAATCTTCACAATTACAACAACTTATTGTTGTAACGGAAAAGTGCTCGTGGATACAATAATCGGTTCTCCTGAACGAATAGGTGAATATTTTTTCGAAATAACATCATTGTATATTAAATTAATTTAAAACTTTTCATTTAAAAGGGGTTTATTCATAATTCAGTTGGGTTCACTGCTTTTTTTGAATGGTTCACTGTATTTCAAGGGGTTTACTGCAATTAGACGTACCCAAATCGGCAGATTTACAGAGGTAAGGATTCCGATGAACACAATTGTAGATATTTGTGCAGGATAATGATCGCTGTACAGTAAAAAGCCGCCGATTTGACAAGTAAGTGCAATTTTACTAGTTTAAATAGAAATTATCCCCAAGCGGTACCTCCGCCATTGCTGTGAAAGCTAGCAACCTTGTTGATATATCATATATAAAAAATGGCCTTTGATAGTAACTTGCATATATCGTTGAAAAACATTATACAAATGTATGCATGAGATGACAGATATGCGAATATATGAGACAGGCACACAAAAGTGACCAAAAAGTGTGGGGGGGGGGGGGACAAAGAGTGGTACCAAAGGGGTATCCTGTCCTCAGGTACCTATGAAATTAGGTGGCAAGCTATTTTTTTGTTCTTAAAAAGTTTATCTTAAGACTTTAAGATGGCAAATAAAAATAAATAGAGATCGATTTAGTGTGGCCTAATATTTTTTTCTTGCTTAAATCTCCCCTAAAAAATAAAAGAGGGGTACCAAAGTGGTATCCTGTCCTCAGGTACCTATGAAATTTGGTTGTTTCGAATCGTTTCCATTCGTCAAAATTTTATTATTTTCGTCCGCCAGATCACGTCATTTCGATGGAACTCCTGGCACTGAACTTCCGGTGTCAATGTACACAACAAAAACTCCAATCGATATGTGCCGTTTTAACGTTCGATTCTCAAGTTAAAAATATCTTAACATTTTCTGTAAAAGACAGATATCAATTAAATTATTTTATTTGTATCAAAGACTTCAACGCAGAGACAAATAATTCTTTAAAATTAAATTTGTTTTCTTTCTTTATTTGCGGCTGTCAGCATCATGAAAGGAAAACGATCTGTCTTTATGTATATATTTCTTATATAAGACAGATAGTGGGGTACCGAACATCAGTATTTATTCAGCGGTTTCCTTGGCGTCCCCATATTACAATTACTTATAATCTACCGCATCTACGACTATGATATACTGACGTTGTCACAGTAATAGCGTAAGTCGCCTGCCTATTTGTTCAGACGTCAAGACACGAAAAATACGGAACGTGGTCGGAATTGACATGATTCGAAACAACCGAATTAGATGGCAAGCTATTTTTTTGTTCTTAAAAAGTTTATCTTAAAACTTTAAGATGGCAAATAAAAAAAGCTAGAGATCAATTTAGTGTGGCCAAATATTTTTTCTTGCTTAAATCTCCCCTTTGATTGGTTTACCGATTTAAACTTTGGTCATGGCTACTATTACATAGGTGTACCAAAGGGGTATCCTGTCCTCAGGTACCTATGAAATTAGGTGGCAAGCTAATTTTTTGTTCTTAAAAAGTTTATCTTAAAACTTTAAGATGGCAAATAAAAAAAACTAGAGATCAATTTAGTGTGGCCTAATATTTTTTTCTTGCTTAAATCTCCCCTTTGATTGGTGTACCGATTTAAACTTTGGTCATGGCTACTATTACATAGGTGTACCTGATCATAGCCTCAGTGAAATTTAAACTATACAAAATTTAAAGTTTATAAAATACTTTATTATATGTCACAAGACATAAATGCACTCCTTTTTACATTTCTAAAGAACCAGTGGTCCAAGGCAGCTGTCTGAAATATAACAGTTAGTGAAAGAACATCATCTATATTGCGGAAAGCGATTTAAGGATCGGGTTGCTTAATATCAGTGTTATCGTGCTTGTGCACAAATTTGTTTGTCTGACATCCGGGAATTTAAACAATGCCATCATTCTATATATAAATAGCTGAGCTAATAATAGCTCGACCGATCTTTGCTATTGGTTGAATAAGAGTGTCGCTGATGAGTCAAGAAGAGTGTATCAAGGCACTGTAAATTTATGCCTGGAACTTGGATGTTTTGATATTTAACACAGGTATGATAATCATATAAAACACATATTTAGTAGTATAACAAAGATAACATTTACATATAAGGAAGAGTTTGAAGATACCAAAGGGGCAATCAGAAACCGTATATCGAAGAAGAACAGACAACACAATCGTGACAATTTCTACCATTTGAGCATATATTCTGCTTTGTAAATTTAATTTCTTCATGAAACGGATTAATATAAGTTTTGTAACTTGTTTCCGAATCCTATTAATGATTCATCTGAATAATTTGTACATATTCATGCTTGTATTGTATTATTGAATTACTTAATAAAATATGCTTACACTAATTGTGACAATGGTAGCCTGGGGTAGCCATTTTTTTTTCTTACCTGTATTCATTCAATA
This sequence comes from Gigantidas platifrons, assembly GCA_002080005.1. Taxonomy (NCBI): domain Eukaryota; kingdom Metazoa; phylum Mollusca; class Bivalvia; order Mytilida; family Modiolidae; genus Gigantidas; species Gigantidas platifrons. The sequence continues at coordinate 62,211 of MJUT01027914.1, read as the reverse complement.
TTTATATCATGTGAAAGTACTATACCTAAGATGCTCAAAACTGTTTAGTTTTTAACTCTAGGACTTCCCAATTCTATAGAAAATTCTGTTCAAAATATGGTTCCACTTATATAAATATAAATTTATGAGATAGAAATTATTGATAATAACCAAAACTCTGTTTTTTTTAACATATATCTACTTTCTGATGATATACATGTAATAAGACATTTCCAGGCTGAAACATGCTTCTAAAATGAACTTGGAAGTTAGTTTTACACCAAAAACATGTGAATGACCCCTCCCCCTTTTTTTTTTGCATAATCTGAAATTTTTAAATTCAATTTTTAAAAAATCATAAAAGATTAATGGAAAGCCATAGAGTTAAAAACTAAACTGTTTTGCGCATCTTAGATATAGCAGTTTTACATGATGTAAATATTTAATGAACTTAGAAGTTAGTTTTTCACCAAAAACATGTGAATGCACCTCCCCTTTATTGCTTAAGCTGAAATTTAAAAATTTTCAAAAATCATAAAAAAAATAATGGAAAGCCCTAGAGTTAAATACTAAAACTGTTTTGAGCATCTTAGATATAGTACTTTCACATGATACAAATATTTAATGAATACAGGTAAGAAAAAATGGCTGGCCCATGCTCCCTAGACGGTACATGTACCTCGAAAAGCAGAAATACACCTCAAAATTGTTCAAATGAACTTGCAATGGATAGAAAATGATGAAATTAATCTAAAAAAGTTAAATAGTAATTAAAAAAAATAAAATAATTGATCTGTGATGGATTTTTTCAAGTGTTCATCCAAAGCGTTCTAAAAACCTAAACACCCGGCCCCGATAACATAATTAAACAGTCGATAATAAATAATAATCATATAAAATCTAATGGGATTAAGGTTTGTCTAGGTCTAACTTACAACTGAACATGATTTATAATTAATTAAATACTAAATTATTATTTTTTTTCTTTCATTTTTTGTAATCGTAGCAAAAGAAGAAATAGTACAAAAGTAAAGGTTTAGTTGTAATTATGAAAATGTTATTTCTATAGATGAGTTTAATGGATTCCTATATAATGTGAAATTAATAGAAGTTTCTCAAATCATGACAAAGAGATGAATTATTTTGGACATAAGAAAATGATAATCATATATTCATATATATGTGTGTGTGTGTATGTGTGCATGTCTGTGAACATTATTACAATTATTACTTTTTATACCCCCGCTCCCAGGAGGGGGAGGGGGGTATTTCGTCGCATATTTCTCAGGAACTATTGATGGCAGAAATCTGATATTTGGTCACAAGCTTCATATAGGTATGCCATATTGTGGGAAGTGTTTTTGGACCCATCAGATTCCTACTTCCTGTTTGCCGACTTTGTTGATTTTTATACACATTGAACTTATATGCTCATTTTTCGTCGCATTTTTCTCAGCAACTATTGATGGCAGAAATATGATATTTGGTCACAAGCTTCATATAGGTACCCCATATCGTGTTAAGCGTTTTTTGACCCGTCAGATTCATACTTCCTGTTTTCCGACTTAGTTGGCTTTTATACACATTTAACATATATACATGTATATGCTCATTTTTCGTCGCATTTTTCTCAGCAACTATTGATGACAAGAATATGATATTTGATCACAAGCTTCGTATTGGTATGCCATATTGTGGGAAGCGTTTTTGGACCCGTCAGACTCTTACTTCCTGTTTGCCGACTTTGTTGATTTTTATACACATTGAACATATGCTCATTTTTCGTCGCATTTTTCTCAGCAACTAGTGATGTCAGAAATTTGATATTTCGTCACAAGCTTCATTCATATAGGTACCCCATATCATGGGAAGCGTTTTTTGACTCGTCAGATTCTTACTTCCTGTTTGCCGAACAGCGGGGGTATCATTTGTGAGCATTAGCTCACAGTTCATCTTGTTTGTTATGTTTTTTTTTGGAGGGGGGGGGGGTTATTTGTGTTTTATTCTCTCTTTTTCTTTTTTGTTTGTTTGTTTTTATTTAGTTTTTTTTTTACTTTTATCTATGTTAAATGTGCAGATAATGTTTATTGTTTGACACCCCACTTTACTGTCATTTACGACAAGGAAACCATATTGTAAGGTAGCATACTGTTTGAAAAGGTGTCACCTGATTTCTATTGTTGCATTAAATTCTGGTAGTCTGTAAATGTCAGATGGTCATATATTATTTCCATTGAAATGACGATATGGTTTCAATATAGTGGACATATAAGAGAATTGTAAAATAAATTTCCGTTCCGTTCAAATCGAACACCCATTGATTATCTGAGTCAAAGAATCGTTTTCGATAACTTTCCAAGTGCCATCATGGCAGAAGTTCCTTGTGGTTTATGTAACAAACATTGTGATGAGGACACATAGCTCCCTTAAGTGTTCAATGAAACTGTGTTCTAGTACTAATACATTAAGCATGATTGTCAATTGAAGTTATGATGGTTACTGAAACTGATATAGATTGCGCCCCTAAGAAAAAATTTAAGATAGAATTTCGAATAATTCTATTATTACTTAACTTTTAATTTTTATTAGATTATATATACACTCCGACAAAAGTTAAGCACCACCCTATATTTTTATATATATATTGTTTTACATCAATACTGTTAAAACAATAAAATAGATATCACCATTTTTCTTACACTTCTTAAAAGACTATACCAAGGGCTCTAAAATTACCAATCTACGAAGTATTTATCATCCTGAAAGACGTGACTATGACGTGGCAAAAATTGGGTTCAAAAACGTAAAAACGTAAAACCAGTTTGTCTTTGATGGAAGTTTTTAACATTGCATTAAAATGCAGAGTCTTCAGATTTTAAGAACTTTTAAATGCATCTATTGTGCGTATGTGAAAGGCATAAAAATCAATAACGAGTATATCCACCGCGTTTATTGTGAAGTTCTGTAACACGCCTCGTCATGCTTCGCACTGGTAAGACGCCTAAGCTATTCTTGGGGGAACTGTTGCCACTCCTGTAAGATAGCAGTTCTTAATTCGTCAATATTTTGACATTTTGGATTGTGTTGGTTAATTTTTCGGCCAATAAAGTCCCATACATGCTCTATAGGGTTCATGTCTGGCGACATCGAAAGCCATTGAATTGTCTGAACAGCCTCTTGCTGTAAAAAATGTTGTACAATTCGGGCTCTATGTGGCCTAGCGTTGTCGTCCATGAACATTGGCCTGTCATCCAGCGCATGATTGTCAAAATAGGGGAACTACGCGTGGAGCAAACACATTGTCACGTATTTTTGGCCTGTCAGATTTCCATCAAGAACGTACAAGTCCAACTTACAGTCAAAGGAAAAACAACCCCAGACAGTTACACCCCCACCCCCAAAAGCAGTTGTGCCCAAAATGTGGTTGTCCTGAAATGAAGTGTTTCGTTGGCGCCAAACACTTGCACGACCGTCGGTAGAGCGTAACAAAAAACGATTTTCATCAGACCAGTTGACCCGTCTCCATGTGCGAATAGTCCAGGGATCGCGCTGTCGGTCGCCAATGTCACAATTTGCGATTTTTTTTCTTGACTGGCGACTGAAATCGGCTTCTGGCGATTTTTTTGGCACCTAGATTTCCTTGTGTAAAATTATCTATTATCACTGTGTACCGTAACAAAAATCAATAATTCATAAAATACACTACAATGACAATTTTATTACATGTTACAAGCCAATCAACGGATTATAGAATTTTTGTTTTGATTATGTAATCTTTGATCTCACATGGCTTGATTTACCTGGACAAAGAATTCAATCAACGATAATGATTTTTTTAAAGTTATGACATGTACTCAAAATGCCACAATACATGTATGTATCATATTTAATATATGTTATTTAAAGCTGGGACTATTATACTGACAGTATAATAGTCCCAGTTTAAAGTGGACATCGTCATTCATTGCAGGATTTGTCACAATGTCCGCCATATATTGCGAACTATATTTTTGTCACGTTTCATTTATGAAATTGTCGATATCATGTTTATTGAAATCTATCGTATCCATTAAGTATTTTGAAAGTGATTTTCTCAAAAAGTTATAAACTTTAAAATGGCGCGTTCAGCAGGAGTTCACAATCCAGATTGCTATCGATCTGCTTCCGGGTAACAATTGCGTTCTATTTATAGCACTATTTACAAACAGACATGTGTCTGCAATAAAAAAAAATAACTACTGTATTTGTATTCCAATTGTTGCAATTTGATTATGAGGTCTGAGAAATAATGATTTATTTTACAACTTGCTTCAGTTTATGACGTTTGTTCTATATTTTCATTACCTACAAGGAATCTACATTTTTTGTACATATAGAAATTGGACAAATAATTTGAAATTGGCAGAGAACATAGTTTTTTTCTACTGAAGACTACACAAATATGAGTTATTACAATTGTTGTGGTATTAGACTAAAGCACAGTAACATTTCAAAAAGGGTGGGGGATGGGTTTATTACAATTTGTGTGGTATTAGACCAAACCATAGTAATATTTCAGAAAAGGGGGGGGGGTTTATAATTTGGGTTGTATTAGATCAAAGTCGTGCCGTCGTGGCAATGTTATGTTTTATCAGTTGGTTGCTAATTTGCAGAGTATGTTCCCATCCTAGGAGGTTTTTCATAGCTTTTCAATTTCCATCCCCAGTTTCGGTTCGAAAAAATTGGCTCCTTGTAAAAATTTTAGCTGGCTCCTGACTTTCAAAACTGGCACCTGAAAATGGCACCTGGCGATTTTTCTGACTCCTACTTTTTGGGAGCCAGAGCAGCCCCTTATAGTCCACCCCAAATGATCATGTGACCAGTCAAATCGAGCATGGCGATGACGTAATGTCAACTGTAGACGTTTTATTGGTCGTCGCGCTCGCATTCCCTGATGGTGGAGGCGTCTGATTACGGTGCGTGTGCAAATGTGGCCTCCAAACGGTAAATTACCACGAAGTACACCAGCTGTACTGAACGGCTGTTGCCGCGCCCGTCTGGATATGAGCTGGTCCTCTCTCTGCGTCGTTTTGCGAGGTCTACCTGCACGTGGACGGTCAGTAACATTCCCGGTTTAACGAAAACGCTGCACAATACCAAACCAATAGAAAATGAAATTTAAAACTCTACACACAAAAAATCAGCTTTCGTTCGCAAACACAAATGTTGAAAAGTACACGTGGCACTTTACACGCCCTGTCATTACACATAAATAAAAAGCGATCAATAACCTGTTTCACAGGTAAGTAATAAAGTATGTGTGTATAGGTAACGAAAACAGCAAACCGATTTGAAATAAGTTCATTATTAGAAAATATATTATTGAAACAAGTCAGGTGGTGCTTAACTTTTGTCGGACTGTATATATGTTGTGAGTTATAAGAAAAAATAAAATTATATCTTGGATATAACGAGTTGCATCTTTCACTTATAAAATGTCATCGTAGATCTTTTATGATGTCTTTAACTTTTATTTCAGCTAGGAGTTATTTCACCATTTTCTATCCATTGCAAGTTCATTTGAACAATTTTGAGGTGTATTTCGGCTTTTCGAGTCTCCCTCCCTAGGTGTCCACTCTTGTCAAGAGTCCACACCTAGGGTAGCATGGAGCAGTCTTGATTTGTCAGTGAATGAATATAATTTTTTGTTTTGTTGAAAATGACAGATAGTCCTCTTAACAACAAAATATTCTAATGTCACTGTTTAATTTACCATGTACTTTCAAAATACTTGATTTATTCAAATATATAATAAATTTATATGCTGTAACCACAATCGCTTGAATTTCAAATATTTTTTTACTCTTCCTTTATTTAAATCATTGAAATTCAAGCGACTGTGCTGTAACTTTTATGTTTTTTTCCCATATTTATGACTTTTTCACCACTGAAATTCATACATGTTTCTTCTCAAGTTATCTGCACACTATTACCATATATTTCTTCGTTAATTCAAACCTTGGTAAGGTTTATTTATGAGAATATTATGTCTGTTAGGTTAACGTCTTGATTTACCGGAAGTGACTTTGTTTCTTCTCAGGGGAAATTACTCTGTTTACCAAAAAAGGGGTACAGTGAAAAAGACGTGAAACACACGTACAATACGCCCATATATTCATAATTTCTGTTTGAATTCTTTAAGAATAATAATAAAAATCACCCCTTTCTAAAATTACAGAGGGATGCACGTCCTAAAAACCCATTTACGATGCTTAACTAAACTTCTCACATGTTAAAAATGGTCAATTTCGTTGTATATATGTTAATATGTAAATTGGTATCTGGTAGTATAGACATTGGTATGGACGGTTGTATCTATGTTAATATGTACATTGTTATCTAGTGGTATGGACGGTTGTATGTATGTTAATATGTACATTGGTATCTGGTAATATGGACAGTTGTATGTATGGTAATATGTACATTGGTATCTGGTGGCATGGGCGGTTGTATGTATGTTAATATGTACATTGATATCTGGTGGTATGGACAGTTGTATGTATGTTAATATGCACATTGGTATCTGGTGGTATGGACGGTTGTGTGTATGTTAATATGTACATTGGTATCTGGTGGTATGGACAGTTGTATTGATGTTAATATAGACATTGGTATCTGGTGGTATGGACGGTTGTATGTATGTTTATATGTACGTTGGTATCTGGTGGTATGGACGGTTGTATGTATGTTAATATGTACATTGGTATCTGGTGGTATGGACAGTTGTATGTATGTTAATATGTACATTGGTATCTGGTGGTATGGACGGTTGTATGTATGTTAATATGTACATTGGTGAATCTAACATCGGGGGGAGTACAAGATAGAGAAATCTCCGACACCCGAGGGTAAAATTTCAATCGTTCTCTTACGAAGCTTGCCGAGTTAGAGAACGATTGAAATCTTACTATTGGGAGTCGGAGATTTCCCTATCTTGTACTTTTTCCGGTCTTTGATTTTATTTCTCACTAAATACCTAATACGGTTGTTTCGAATCATTTCTATTCCGTCAAAAAAAAATTGTTTTCGTCTGCCAAACCACGTGATTTTGATGAAAAGTTAGGCACTGGACTTCCGGTGTCAATGTACACAACGAAAACTCCAATGGATAAGTGTCGTTACCCAGGTGCATGGGTACGACAAGCTACACGCGCTTTTTCCTGCAAAATTGTTTTCCATTGTTGAAGTAAATTGTCGATTTATCGTTATACAAGTGTGTCTTGATATTATTTTAAATTTATTTCATAATAAAATACATAGACAGTATCTTTAAATGCTACCACAACAGTGGTATAACTTATATAACTTATATAAAAAGTTATTTGACGTTGATCAAAGGGAGGTAATTTTTTGTTATTTACGTTAGTTATTAACACGGGAGAGCACTCTATATTTTCTCATAGAAAACAAATGTTGATATAATAGAATGGGGTGGACAAAAAAGAGTCAAACACCGTGAAAGGTGCAAGACTAATAGGTTCTTACATGAGTCCCTATTGAAGATCTGAGATTTCTTCCACGAGTGTGAGAAATTCCGTCTTTTCACGAGTAGAACGTAGCGGAACGAGTGGAAAGACGCTGAATTTCTCTCATGAGTGGAAGAAGTCTCAGATCTTCAATAAGGAAGAGTGCAAGTACCTGTTTCTTCCGTTTCAACTTAAAAACAAAGCATGTGGATTTCATTCATTCATTCGCATGTCAATGTCATGTTTACTACACAAAATATTACAACGCCACGTGCAATGCAGTAAATACACACTTATTTAAAACCGCATTAAATCTTTTAGGGGAAATCAGTTAAAATTGAGGTAAAATTGATATTTGAAGCTTTTTTAGATCTACTAAGACGACAATTTATATTACTACAGCAGTCCTAGAATTGATTATTGATTATACTCGGCCGATTTGATTGGCTGACAATGCCATGTAAGACAAGGTCACGCGCAGCTGTCTTTATGGCTT
>MJUT01027901.1:119411-132853 GCA_002080005.1 Gigantidas platifrons | reverse complement strand
CCAGGTCATATGGGGACTTCTTTCACGTTGAGCTTGCATTTGATTTGACATCAGTTTTGCTTAAAAAAGAACTTAGTATCATCGCATGGAACAGTTGGTAGCTCAGAAACGTCGTTTTGATGTCATGAATTTAGTGGACTAAATGGGGACACACGTATTATACACAGTATGATATGAGATTTTCAAATGGGGACTTTTCGTGTTAACAAAGATATTCAAATGGGGACATTAGTGTGTCAATGGAATGTATACAAACGGGGTCATATTAGCTGTGTATAAGCACAGTTCAATTATGATTTGAGGTGAATCGTGTGGATCAGATCCACTGCGAAATGGAAGAACTTATTTCATCGTATGCAACAGTTGGTAGCTCAGAAACTACGTTTTGATGTCATGAATTTAGTTAACTAAATGGGGACACACAGATTATACACAGTATAATATGAGATTTTCAAATGGGGACTTTTCGTGTTAACAAAGATATTAAACTAGGGACATTAGTGTGTCAATGGAATGTATACAAACGGGGTCATATTAGTTGTGTATAAGCACAGTTCAATTATGATTTGAGGTGAATCATGTGGATCAGATCCACTGCGCAATGGAAGAACTTAGTTCATCGCCTGTAACAGTTGGCAGATCAGAAACGATGTTTTGATGTCATGCATTTAGTTAATTAAATGGGGACACACATATTATACACAGTATAAAGAGATTTTCAAATGAGGACTTTTCGTGTTAACAAAGATATTTAACTGGGGACATTAGTGTGTCAATGGAATGTATACAAACGGTACCCTGGGCATATTAGTGTATAGGCACAGTTCATTTATGATTTGAGGAGGTGAATCAGGTTCACTGTGTATGCGTCCCGACCACTTCCGGTCACGTCTGCGCATGCACCCCGTCCATTTCCGGTCTGGCGTCACTTCCAGTCAAAATTTAAATGTCCCCGCCAAAATTCATAAATTTTCAAATTATATATCAAATTAGGGTAAATCGGCTACAATAAAGCGATTGGTGACTTTCAAGGTCTTATTTCATCCCCGTGTCCAGATATTCGGCCATGACCTAGGCCCATGTTTGCCCTTTTGATCTTCGGAATGCCGCTGGATCCTATCATACTGTCTGTTGGAGTGTCGTTGATGTCCTATTGCCTTTATAACTCTTCTCACAGTCCTTCGTCCTATAGTTTCTGACCCAATTCGGCCCATAGTGACTTGTACTCACTTCTAGGTCGTTCAATACCCCTTTTCAGGGTATTTCGAACCTTTTAAATCCATGGGAACCCATTTCAAATCCATAACACTAACCGTTGTTGAGACATTCAGATCCAAACAGGCTTAAAGACCAATTTAATTCCCAAGCTCCGTTACATAATCTGGGAAACCGGACCCTTCGTGAATTTTATTGTTTTTTCTGTTCCTACAATAGCGAGGGTCACTCTTGTGTTTGATATAATGAGTCAAGAGAGTACTAAAAATACGGCCGGGAACCGACCTACCAACTATCTGACTATGGGACCTGCGGACTATTGGGCCTTCGGATAAATGGTCTATTGGACCTACGGAATATCAGACATTCACCATCAAGTTATCCAACTGTCATTTTGATGCATATTTCAACATTACCACGTTGGATACAAGTTATCAAAATAAATATCGTGTGTTATTCCAATATCTTGATCTGTTGTAGGTGACGTGTAGTAATCTGAACAACAGGTTGTTCGAACAATAGTCTAATCTACACGCTCAAAACGACTCTTTGTGCCTGTCCATAAGTAATATCTCCAACATGGTGAACATAGTGGATGTCTTGTAACCCCGCTTTTATCCATGCAAGGATTAACGTTGGCTATTTGTGATTTTAAATTTATGTGTAACAACTTGTGACTTGCATATATCTATCAATGGAATCTTTTGTTTGTCCAGTGATTCAACATTTTCTGCACGTCCATGTCGCTATATAAAGTCATTAAACGTAAACTTCTTATGCACATGGCAAAGTTTTTAAAATCTGTACTTAATAGGTAAAAATAAAGCGCTCCAGTGATTGCAGCTTGATACGACGGCAACACATTGAACCAATAAACATTGGGGCAAGTGTTGTCACAAATTTCATTCTTGACACAGTACTCATGTGGATTAAATACTTGTATTGACACAGTATTCATTGGGACTTTGCACATGGGGTCCAATGCTAAACTAAGTCCACCGCTGGCGGCCATGTTTGCTGACCGATCGGAATCAAAGTATAACAATTTAGAAAGGACCTTATATTGGTCACTTCTGTAAAGTTTGATTTCATTTGGGTCAACAGTTCTGAAAAAGATGTACTTTGCATGTATTTCCTATATTGACCGATCAGCACCAAAGTAACAACACTTGGAAAGGACCTTGTCAGGATCATTGCCGTCCAGTTGGGTTTGATTCTGTTCAGTGGTTCTTAAGAAGAAGTTGAAAATATGAAAAGTTTACAGACGTTGGACGACAGACTACTGACGCAAAGCTATGGTCAGGTGAGCTAATAAATCTGCAATAATAAATGTTCTACATCTAAATATGCGAAATCACCAATGTTGACACCTTTTGGCCCTTTTTTCAGGAAACGGCCAGGGTCACTATCCCCAAAATCACTATAAACCTGCCCTATGTGCCCAAGAACACTGTGACAAAATTTCATTAGTATTGGTACAATAGAATAAAAATTATCTTGATATAACAAAAGTGTGACGATGGACAGACAGACAGACGACGAAGTGAACCCTAAGTGTCCCCCTGCTTTGCAGGCGACACAAAAAGTTCATGTTATTTTATACCCAAACTCAAGTTGGTGGCAGAACAGGAAGTAGGTACCACATACACTTATTGCAACTTAAAATGACCGAACAGCAGACCAAACATGAAATAATTCCCTTTATTAGAAGCTGAGATATCTTTGAGGAAAAAATTGTGACATACATATTGACGGACAGAATGTACAGACACCAATAAAATGTAATGCCCCTAAAGTTTAATGACAAGGGCATCAACAATTTCAAACTCACACCATTCAGAAAGCTTTTGACAATGCAACAAAATAGAGATAAAGTTTGTGAGCATATTTATTCAACATATTTAAACTTGAACAAACAAAATAAGTCTAACATTAAAATTGAAAATATGAATATATTATTTCAATTATCATTTTTAAACATTTGCAACAACAACTAAATAACAATCATATATGGTCTAACGAGTCCATAAACTAGCAAATCTGACATATCAGTATTAACAACTCTACTGCACAAGGTTGGTGATAAATTAACTAATGCCAAATAAAATTAATGCTAAGATTCTCATCCCTGCCCACGTCACATGTAAACCCCCCGCCTCATAATTTATTGCCATCGTAAAAAATCCGGATTTCCGGTTCATATTTTTTCCTTCATCGGTTCAAGTTTTAATCATTTATATACTTCCGGTTTAAAAACGATAGTCAGAACAACTAAAATGTTCGTCCTTTTAAGGATAAAAGTTGGCATCATTGTGCTAAAAGACTGGTTTGGTACTTCTATTTCGGAGGTTAATTCTTTTATGGATGTATTCAATTTATTCTCATCTGGTGAAATAGATAAAGCCGGTCAAATATCGGAGGAATTCAACACATGAAGGATTGACGTTGCTGAAGGCACTTTTAATTTGACCCCACCACCTATAAAAAATTATATATTTCTTGTACCATGACCTATAGAATTGATTAACCAGGACACCCAACGACATACGGAATGGGAATTATATAAGATATAAAAACCTATAGATTTGAAAATTTTGTACAATTTGCCGACTTCCGGTAAAAATAAAGGGACGTAATTCACTTCCGTAAGGGAGGTAATCTGTCCTGTAAAAATACAGTGCATGTAAAAAAAAATACCGTCTTTCACGTTTTTAAACATTGCCTTCTACAATGAACGCACAACAATATTGGCAAACAACCACCCATAGAATTCAATTTCAATTTCAAACAAACTACCCACAGAATTCGATTTCAGATGTAAACAACTGCCCACAGAAATAAAATAAACCATCATACGACCACCGGTAGAAAAATATATTGTCTGCCGTCAAAGATTCCCAGGTATTTTTTCCAGGAACTGCCCTGACCAATTATCATTAAATTCAATCCACTTTTTTGCAGAATTTAATCATTGAAAAGCTTTTAACCATAGAGTATAGTGAACAAATATAAGTCAAATTTGCAGGAAAAATAGGATTTTATTTTCTTAGAATTCACTTGGGATGCAATCTTTTGACCGCAAAACAGCTGCAGACCAACTTTCAAAAAACTTGAACCTGTTGGTTAACCAAGAAAAGTTGACAACGACCATATTTAAGATCGCTATGCCTTGCGTCACAGGCAAGACAAAAAGGCACTTTGATTCCTATAGTCTTATAGTTAGGAACAAATTTTGTTAACAAGAGGCTCCTGAGAGCCAGAATCGCTCACCTGGATCAAATATGACCTACCAAGGTAAGCAGACATAATCGACACAATTCTGAGAGCAAACACCCTAAAGATGATTGTAACCAAGTTTCAGTCCAATACCTTCTGCGGTTTCTGGGGAGAAGATTTTTAAAGAAATGTAAATGGACAAAGACATTGGATGTCAAGTAATGGCATAAGTTCACATTGCCCATTATGCCAGGTGAGCTAAAATTGGTAATGTTGATGCAAAGCAGATCAAAACACTCCAGCAGATCTATTTTTCATAGTGGTTATTCTGCTTCTCACAAAGTCTTTTACATTTTCCAGGTTCTTGTCCTCAAACAATGCTCTTTTTTAAGACACTTTTCTGACTCCTCTTTCTTTGGGATTTTTGCTAATGATATATGACTTCTAAAATGTCTGAACACTGCTGTTTTCTCCTCTTCACTCCAAGGTTTAGCTTTTCTGTCAGTTTTGTGATCTTCAATAAAAGAGAAAACAACAAAGAAATCTTTACAATATGCATATCTTGTATTAGGAATCTGCAAAATAAAACTTCCTAATTTAAGAACTGTATGTCTGTAGAAGATCCATATATTAAACATGTGATTAAAGGACTGTGACAAATAAAACTTTTGGTCAGGGCGAGCTAAAAAAAAATCAATGCACTGTGAAGTTTTTATCATAAGCCTTCAGACGGGTTCTATTTTATAATAAAATTCCATAATTCATGTACTAATGCAAATGCCTACCACGTTTCAAAATGACATCATTACTCCTTCACAGAAAACTAACTTTAACCTGTAGGACAACCAGATGCGGGACGGACGGACGGGCATACAAACCAAAAATCTATATGCACCCTACTTTCGTAGGCGGGGCATAAAAATACTCAGAATGACTGGCAAGGAAGCATAAGTAACATGTGCTAGAAATCAATTGTGTGCATTATTATTCCCCCGCTTCGGATTATGTAATGCAGTCCGTCCGCACGTACGTATGTACGTAATGCCCCCCGAAATCTCAGGAACTATAAAAGATACAAAATTGAAACTTGGTAGCATACAAGAGCATGTAATGTAGTAGTGCACAGTGTGTTCGTAATTTCTGTCTCATGCCCTGGGGCCAAATTATGGGTGAAAATTCATTTTTGTGATATGCAATAAATGAGGAAATCTTCCAGACCATTTGGGCTTGGAAGCTGAAACCGGAAACGCGACTCACATTTTATGTAGCAACTTCAGAGAGTGTCAGAATTTTTGTATTACCCCTGAGGGCATGACCTCTAGGGGGTCCAAAAATCGAAAAAAAATCGATTTACCTGTAACTCCTCTTACACCTTTGATCAGAGAAACCTGGCAATAAGTGAATTAGTAACACTATAAAAGTTGTCTGTGCCAAAGGTTTCGGAATTTTGAAATTCACCCTCTGTGCATTACTACATTATATACTCTTGTATGTTACCAAGTTTCAAATTTGTATCTTTTATAGTTTCTGAGCTATCGGAGGGCATTACATACGTACCGATGGACTGCATTACATAATCCTCCCCTGCTTTCGTCAAGCGGGGGGATAATTACTTTTCTACATCAGAAAAATATGTGAACACCGGTTGTGGCCATTTTCGCCAATGACGACACATACCAATATACGACCGCAAATGTTAAGCATAAAACAGCAGGTAATGGATAGTGATCAAGTGTGTACCAATTCAAACTACAACTGCTGGTGTAGATGCAATATACTGCAGATGGTGTATTTCATTTCTGGAAAATTCATCATGCACCTTGGGAAAAGTTGGGCCTATGAGACTGATGGCTATAAAATCATGGGTAGCAATTAATTTCTTTCATGGACATCTTCTAGATGTACACTTCCTTGGTGTAAAGTTTTCTACAAATCCATTGTGTTGTTTGGAAGAGTTATGTTATGAGACTAAAGGACAGACAGATAGGCTGATTTGTATATACCCTGTTCACTTGTTTGCATGGTATAACAAAACATGTATGTGTAGTCCATTCACTTTCTCAAGACTCATACCTGTTGGATTTCTTACACTTTCTGCATCAGTTCCAGTCCTTTCATTTCTTGATTCATCTTGGTCTTTTGCTCCACTTCTAATTCTTTTTTGTTTATTCCTTGCTTCAGGATCAATAGCATCATCTATAATTTAACATTATGCATTAGCACATCAAGTGGTTAAACCATTATTTCTCTGAGAATTTTGGATGAACTAGACAAAAGTGATGAGCTTGGATGGCCAACTTTGATCGAAGTTGTTTACCTTGACCTTGGACCTACATATGTGGGCATTATTTGTGACGATCATTCTGACAGTGGTGAACATTCACGCAAAGTATCATTACACAACTCCAAACAGGTCAAGTAATACAGCAGACACAATTTGTGATGGACAGACAGACAGACAAGCAGACAACTAAGTTGAGCAAGCTATTAATAACCCAAGATACACCCTGTCCCTAGATAATGCTAATTTAATAAGATAAATAAAAGAAATGGACACCACTGCCCCAGCCTAACAAAGTCGCTCGGTAAACAGAAAGTAAATGTCTTACAGATCTATCTGAAAATGACTTGCACAATACATTACTCATCATGAAAAAGCTTCATGCGAAATTTATTCTGACAAGTATTAGCAGAGATATCTTTGACGAAAATATTTCTGGATGTAGATATGGACGTTCTGACGTATGTAAAATATCAGCAAACGTATGCTCAATGCCTAAAGGCAGGGGCATAAAAATGCCAAACCCATCAGTGCACTATGGAAAATTTAAAATAGTCTATTGTTAAATAAATTATTAGGCATATACTGATGACAGTTCTGTGAAATTTGTCCTCGATATATGATGGGTAAATTCTATTGATCATACAGACTTTTGGGACAGGTGCGCTAAAAACCATTTATCAGCCTTCACCAAATTTGCCTGTCCTCCTGACCCGATAGGCAAATTTTTAATAATGTCTTGCAAAAAGTATAAAATCTCAGTATGTAAGTAATTAGTTGCTTTTACAGGCAAAATTAAGAATTATTCCATTTGTTGAACCAAATGTTCGGCAAGAATAGATTTTCGATTCTCTGATTTATACAAAAGATATACAATAAGTTTAATTATGAAGTCTCATGTTTTACTACAGTTGAATAAGACTATGATAATATCTCAATCATTACCTTCATTGTCACTTAAGTCTTGAACCTCTCCTGCTTCTGAAAAGTATAACACAAATAGATATGAGTATGTGGACTGGAGTCGATTCTCCTGCTATTAATCAATTGTTTTTCCCTTTTATTTCAAGAAAGATAGCAACTTCATCCTATTTATTTTAATTTTAGACTGCGTGCAAAGTATTCTCCTAGGCTATTTAAAATTAATGAGGTCTAAACTATTTAAATAGCATGATGGTACTTCTAGTGTCAGAGATATAGACTTAACCCAAAACTTGGTTGCAAACATTTGGTGGCCATTTTGAAAAAAAAAATTTGGCTAGTTTAGGAACAAAACAATGTTGCGAAAGAAATTGCCATATCATGTTGGTCAAGCAAAGCAAAATTCATTGAGATCCAACTAAGTTGAATTTTCTGATTTCTGCAATGGCCGGCATTTTGAAAATGACAGTCACCTTGTCAAAGTAGGAGTAGGGGCTCTAAGTCCTGTTTTTGGCTCAAATTTGAGTTTAAACTGGATTAAAAGTGGATGAATATATTTTTGAATGCATGTACACAATATATGCAAGTACAATTAGCAAGAATTAATGAACAGCTGTGTCAAGAGCACATGATACGACCGCAGCATGTCAACACAGGAAAGTAAAATAAGTGTACATTTAAAGCGAGTGTGGACACAATATTATGTTGGATGTACACGAAAATATGTGAGATTTGGTACTTGTTAACAGTGTGAATTTGGCCCCTTTGACCCCTGATAGTTCAGTAACAGTAAGAGCTACACAAAATCTTTTGACACTCTATCAAAAGCGCATGTCAAGAGGAATCCAAAGAAGTAAATCCCATCAAAATTGGATGAAAAAAAAATTGAGGTAGTTTGTAATTCCTAAAAGTGCGATGTTGGCCCCTTTACAGCTCGGAAACGGTAAGAGCTATGCAAAATTCGTCAACACCCTTCTGGAGGCTTATGTCAAGAGCAATCCAAAGAAACAAATCCCATCAAAATCCAATGAAAAAAAAAATTGTGATAATCTATGTATCAGAATCCAGTGGTATTAATTGTTGAAACAAAAATCTAATTTGAGGCCAATTTAGGCCCTTATAGCACCTAATCCGATTATACTGTACATCAGTGGGAGTTAAACAAGTATGTTGCTTATATGGGACAATCAATGGACAGTTAGCCCCCTTTACACCCTGTCCCTTTACTTTGATCAAACCTTTAGTTACCCATCTTTAAAATGGAATCTTCTTTTAAATTAATGCAATGCAAATAACTCATTAGATTACAATCATGCCAAGTTTCACAAAAATCTACAAAATGATATTTGAGAAGAAGATGAAGTTGTGTGGCTGCTACTGTTATGTTTGTCACCTGACCACCAAAAATATTGGATAATTAGTAGAGGACCTTCAATTTTTGAAAATTAATCAATTAGAATCTAAGAATATCTATGGGGGCCATGTTATTCATTGAACTGGAATCGATGGTGGATCATTGTTAGATGTCCTTCCATAAATTATTCTGCTAAGTTTTGTTAACACCTGCCCCATGGCTTCTGAGAAGATGAAAATGTCATTTCCCCATTGAATTTCAAAGTAAATTATGTGTGATCGATACTGCTACCTGATCAGCAATAATGATGGATTATATGTAGAGGACCTTCCAATGATTTAGTATGAAAATATGGGATCTTTGCTTTTTCTTTCCTTAGTCCCCGACTTGATTATACAAACTTTTGCAGCCACAATTCTAGAAGAATTCTAAATTTTAATTTCTCAGAAACTTGTTTTCATATGTGTGATCTATGATATATGATATATTTACACATTTTGATTATGAAATATCTTTACCTTCACTGTCACTTGAATCTTCAACCTCCACTCCTATTTCTAAAAAGTACAACACACAACTAAATGATCCCAGGAAGTTATATCGCTCAACTGGCATCATAGCCTATATATATATAGCTACCGGCAGTTAAGATGAACATCTTTCTAAACTTACCGGTAGAAGACAGACAAATTTGCAATGTGTTGCGACCCGGGTTGGTGGAGAACGGGATCCTGGTGATTGAAACACATCGCTTCATCTACCTGGGAGGTCTAATGTCCATGGTACGATCAATCAGCTGGTCACATCAAGGTCTGTAGCTGATCCTGTGAACACTATTTCATCTTTTCATTTATTCTGACTTTAATTTTTAGGAGATCATTCTTGTAACATCGCATGATTATCCATCAATGTGCAAATGACTACATTTTTAAAGCTAGCGTTACCTTTCTTTGATCCTTAATTCTCAGAAGTAGAGAGAGTAACGTCTTATAAAGCATTGTCAAAGTATCCATCGATGTTTATGTTTGGTTTGGTTAATGGTGTTTAACGCCACTTTCAACAATATTTCAGTTATATCGTGGCGGTCAGTTTTATTGGTGGAGGAAACAGGAGTACCCGGAGAAAACCACAGGCCTGCCGCATGTCACTGACAAACTTTATCACATAATAAATTGTATCGACTACCGATGTTTACCAATACGGACATATTATTTGTATTTTGTTTACTTCTTATAATATATTTTCAATTATAATCTGAAAATTTGTATAATAAGTTGAAAACAGTGTCCTTAGCCTGGACAACCATCCTTTTTAGTGTTAGCACAAATGCCAACGAAGCTGCATAAGATAAAGCAATACAATAGATATACATATGTAAAGATGTCTTTGAAATTACATGACAACCAGATATAATACTTTAGTATCTTTGTATTGCCTTTGTAATGTCTGAATCCAATAAGAATTAATTTAAAACATAGAATAAAACTAATCACTATTGAAATATTAATATAAACAACTGCCATAGGAATGGTACTTGAAATTTGATATAATGCCACTGGCTCTAGTCTAGATGAATTTCTATAAACAATATAATTATTATTCCTCACTGTATATGAATGTTTTCTATTGGGTCATTTAAAGTCATACGACCTTTAACAATTATTGATGTATTCGTAAACTTTCTCATCGACTGGCATCTTCGCTAGCCAAGAGTTACGATCCGCTCCTCTCCTCTCCACCGGGAGGAGAGGAGAGGAGCGAATCGTAACCCTTGGCTAACGAAGATGATCGACTAGTAAAGAACCATATTGTCTACCTGGACAAGCCCTTACTTGTTTGTACCGACGACTGACAATAGTATTGAGTTAGGGTTATGGTTAATGCGTTTCACGTCACTTTCAACAATATTTCAGTTATATCGTGGCGGTCAGTTTTATTGTCGGAGGAAACCGGAGTACCCGGAGAAAACCATCGACCTGCCGCAAGTCATTGGCAAACTTTATAGCATAATGTTGTATCGAGTACACCTGCGTGGCCATTGAAATGTTTTCCGATTGTCATATTTATTTTTAAAATTGAAGAATTTGCTATATTTTCTAATAACTTTATTCTGAAAATCGCGGTAGTTACAGTACCTCGGGTTTTAGTCCACCTTCAATCATTTTGAAGTAAGAATTAATCCTCCGGGCTTAGATAACGTAGTGTCTGAGCGGCGAGAGATCGATTGTGTTTGAGAAAAAAACGAAAACATCGTATCTTTGGTGTTATTTCGATGTTTCTATTAAAATTACGTTGACTGGGTATCCTTGATATTTGCTGCATAATCTAAAAAAAGAACGAATCTAATGATTTAGTAAGGGATTTTTTTTGAGAAATCGCAAAAAAAAAGTTTCGTACAAATGAAAACCCGAGGACAACTCAAGGATTAATTCCTATCTTTTTAAAGCTAGTAATATAAAGAAAACTTATTTAAGTCTACAGCAATGCTCACCAAAGCCGTTCCTGGTGATAAACAGTGCGAACTAATTTATTTTCCCACCTCCCGATGTTTTATCGTGATCCCAGTGCTCCTCAATTAAAACCGTCACTTGTCCAACGTTTGACCTGCACAGCGTAAAAAAAAGCGTGGACATAGGGACGTATGACGTCACAGACGGGAATGGAAAGACCACATTCAGCTCCAGAGTACAAGCGTGGGAA
Source organism: Gigantidas platifrons (assembly GCA_002080005.1). Lineage (NCBI taxonomy): Eukaryota > Metazoa > Mollusca > Bivalvia > Mytilida > Modiolidae > Gigantidas > Gigantidas platifrons. Next base: position 121,166 of record MJUT01027901.1, on the reverse strand, counting down.
AGTGTTACACAAGCTAATTAAAACTATTTTGTGATTAACCCTTTTAATTAGAAAACGTCAAACGGAATTCCTGGAACCGTTCAGTTCCTTCATGAATCATATCACAGCGGTACACACCGGCATCAAATGTAGTCAAGGAATACATTTGTAGATTGTATTCGCCAATAGTATGGTTACCCACAAGATCTATAGATGACAGCCTCGGATTGACTACTGTACCATTGGCGATTAACGTATTGCCGTTTGGAGGGCCATACCATAGTAGTAGACTGCTATTTCCTATTTGCATAACTGGGCACACCAGTGTCACGTTATGTCCTACTTCAGATTTTATAGGGATAACATAAGCTGAAATAAAAATCAAATTATATAATCATGATTGGTCTCATTTTTCGATAATTAATTAATTTAATGTGTGATGCACAAATGACACCTTAATTAATTTTCTACGTTTTCCTTGACTCAACAGCATTAGTCTAGATGTAGACTATATAACTGTATTTGCGATATATTCATGGTGCATTTGTGTTCGTTGTTTGTTTGTTTATTTGATGGTCTTTAAGGCCACTTTCAACAATATTTCAGCTATATCGTGGCGGTCAGTTTTATTGGTGGAGGAAACTGGAGTACCCGGAGAAAACCATCGACCTGCTGCAAGTCAACTGACAAACCTTATCACATAATGTTGTACACCCTGCTCTGATCGAGATTCGAACTCAAAAAATCAGTGGCAATAGGCACTGACTGCATAGATAGTTGTAAATCCAACTACCATACACTCAAATTGAACAGTAAAACAATGTCGTCGAATTGCAGATGACATTTGTACGGTAATTAAATCTTCCTGACAATTTTTTACCATCATATAAAACCAGTTACGATTGTTGTCCATTAAATTATGTCTACATGACAATAGACCTCCTACAGGTTAGCTTATCTTATCGTGTGGTAATGCCTCTTTGTCACAACTCTTCACAATTATGCAGTGTGCGTGTGATGGAACAGAAGTTCCTCTATAATATTTATTCCTAAGAAAATGTATTATGTAATAAAAGTTCCAAAAGGAATGTATTTTATGTAATGCATGTTCCACTGACATAATAAAAATACAGTGCAATGGAACATGTATTGCATCAAATAATTTCCTATTCGGAACTTTTATTATATAATAAATTTTCTTAGATACAAATATTATAAGGAACAAATAAGTTTAAAATGGAACACAAATTACATAAAATATTTTCCGATCCAGAAATAAATTTGTTCGGTACAAGTATTATATATTATTTATTCTGGTAGGTATAAGTATTATATAATATTTATTCTGGTATGTACAAGTATTATATTAAAGTAACTTTTATTATATCATTTACCTGTAATAAATGTACCTCTCAAAGGTGGAACAAATGTCATACAGGTGGAATAAATATTCCATAAGACTTGTTCCATGGAATAAATATTATTCAATTATTTTTTCCTTTTGGAACAAATATTATTAGGAACAAATATACGGTTACAGGCGTGGTTCATAGCTTATGTTACGGGTGTCATATGTAGAGCAGGAACTGGTTATCCTTCCAAAGGACGTGGTTCTCGATCTGTAGTTTTCTGAATAATGTTTTGTAGGTAGCTGTTTGTCCCTTTATCCGTTTTCTTTTGGCCATTGTATTGTTCACCCCAGATTTTAGTGGGGTTCGTGTTACTCGATCTTTTGCTTTATGTGAAATGCTTTGTAGATCGTTGTAGGTCTTTTTT
>MJUT01027901.1:105770-116645 GCA_002080005.1 Gigantidas platifrons | reverse complement strand
GAGTTGACGTTTAACAACAATCACCAACTCAAAATACACGACAGTGATATTATTCTATTATTGTCTTCTCTCGAGGGAACTGTAGTGTTGTCTAATGAGGTATAGTGCCTAAGCGGTGAAGGCATTATACCACACCAGACAACACAATAGGAAAACTGTTCCCGTGGGAGAAGACAATACTATGAGATAACTGAAAAAAACCTAGGTAAATTCGTCGGCGTTTATATTGCCAAACCTCGTCATATTGACAGCAAATGATAGACTACAATACTGTCTATTTTTGTTTTAAAATGTCTTTATTGTCTTATTCTGTCTGTTAACACATATCACATCGGTTATGGCTTCCAAGTGATTGAATTACAATATTGAAGTATCAAAATTGTAATTTTATTTACAATTAACCTTGTTTTAAATTTTCCAATAAAATAGATTTAATAACACATATTTTTAATTCACACCATAATATAAAATATTCGTGCGTCGGTTATTTTACCTTGCTCAATAAAAGTGGCTTATATTGTAATTTGTGGAAAGGATATTGTTCTAATGTAAATATTTATAAGCTATTTAATTCATTAGAATAACATAATTTATCCTGCAATGAGCACTCCAGTAAGCAAATAACATGTGTCGAATACAGGTGTGCTGTATTTTGTATAATATACAAATACAGCTTCAAGACACCCCACACAACTTACTTTGGGGCCCACGAAAGGTTAGAGGAATATTAATTTTTCTAAATAAAAAAAAACACTACCTAACTCCGAAATTGCAGGATAAAAACAATATTAGTGTATTGTAGAAGAATATAGAAAATATTTGTATTCGGCACGGAACTGGGGGAAAATGCTCGGCTAAAGCCTCGCATTCCCCCCCCCCTCCCCCAGTTCCTTAGCCTTAGACAAATATTTTCTATATTCTTCTACAATACACTAATATTGTATATTTATTTCATTATCAATGGGGTCCGTCGTGGTCGTGAACGTATCGTAGTTGGATTTACAACTACCTATACAATCAATGCATATCACCACTGATGCTGTGAGTTCGAATCTTGATCAGGGTGAGGTGCACAACATTATGTGATGAATTTGTTAGTGACTTGCGACCGGTCAGTGGTTTTCTCCGGGTACTATGGTTTCCTCCACCAATAAAACTGACCGCCACGATAAAACTGAAATATTGTTGAAAGTGAGGTGAAACACCATCAAGCAAACAAAAACGAGCATTCATTATGAATGTATGGCACTACCCATTTTAAAGGATAAAATCTTGCCAAAAATATATATAAAAATAACACGGGAAAAACTATGCTACAGATATAGAGCCTGTGGGAGATCGTTTGAAAGTGGCATAGTTCCCGTCGGTAGGCATAGTCACCCGTTGTTAAGTGCACTGTCCAAAAATAGTAAGGACTAATTATCCAATCAAAATAAAGCATTTTCATATCTTATGTACTAAATGTATATATTTCTTGATTGATGAGATTATAATTGCTTGTTAATTAAGATTTTAACATTCTTTAATAAGACAAATATTAAAACGATGTTCGGTTCGTCTTTGTCTCCAGTTGTTTGTAGAAGGGCTGATTTCTTATTTACATTATTTGTTTGTTTGCGTATAGTGTTGTTCAACACATATTGCTTTGTGTCTCTGCTTAGCTTGTCTACGTCTTCTGCACCTTATAGTGCCAGTTTCTCTGGATTGTCCATTTTTGATTTCCCCTTCGGTATTCTCTAACGTTTATATACTACATACAATAGTCACGTTTATAATAAATGCTGACAATGAGATGTACTTATTGTGTATCTTAATTTATACCATAGATGATTTTTCTTCCTGAATTTGCTAATAAATAACGAATAATACGATGGGAATGGATTGTTATTTATCCATCTGTTTTTTTTTTAATTACATTTGTATTAACTTTCACTGGATTGTTGTCTGTTGTCGGTGGAGACGTCTTGACCATTGCTTGTGGGTTTGCAGGTATTGTCCTCCGATCAGTAAGTACTTGTGTTGTGTTCCATTTAGTTATTGCTTTCAAAAAGAGTTTAAAGTTTTAACAATATAGGTAGAGAATACATTTCATTTCAATTAACTATTTTTCAAAATTTTCCGAATTATAGTTTATAATACTATTACTAACCAAGAACTACCATTGAGTCACCGAACACGGCTGGTATGAATTCTAACTATATAAAGATAAGTCACAATAATGTAACGATAAATCACTGAGCGAAAGTTTAAACTGTGATGGTCAACGATTCATCCAATATTAACAAAACGAACAATTACATCTCACCCCAAAATCACTGAACGAAAAATTACTTAAACGTATGCCGATGGAAATACAGGGGTTAACTGGGTTAATGGAATCCTACCCATCCATTAAGATATAGAATTTAACAATACACAATATTGAGATGCAAAAACACCTTCAAAAACGCAATGGATTCTAAGGCAACATTTACGTAACACTCGGTTTTTTCACTTTTCGATGTCTGCTTTGTACTAGACCAAAACGCTTTGTTGGATTTTTATTGTGCTAGCTCATTAAGAACAACAATCCGCAGTTAGACATGTCGCTCCACTCAGACACACTATCCTGATTCCGAGCAAACATGTCTTTGCTCTTGTGCCGTATTGCTGCGTGCTTAACTTTGATGCAGCAACATACTAGTGCTGTAGTATTTGGTTTAACCCGACCGGGATTCAAAGCCAAGATCTACCCCACTCGAGGCAAGTACGCAAATAAAAACGTAGATATCTAATTAAGTGCGCACGACGCGTTTTTCGGTTAACATTCATCAGGTACGCTCAAAATTAAAAGACTGGAAATACAAATAATTTATAAGTGCTTGTGGGCAATATGACCAACGTGTTTAAACAGGATAAACAAACTGGACAAACGTCACATAGTCCTATGCCCGAGTGAGGAGAACATTAGCTTGGATAATAATTACATAATTAAGGAATTGTTAATTTCAATAGCAAATATATCGAACAAATCATATGCGTGCAGAAACACTGCCTACTGGGTGGATGATACACTCTGGACTAATAATCCACCAGTAGAGGTATCAAATTTAGTGCGCATGCCGCGTTTCTGGAATAACCTTCATCAAGTACGCTGATAGTCAATAGCTTTGAAAGCCAAATAATTTAAAGTTTTTGCGAGCAAGAAAATCAAAGGGCTTAAAGGCATATTGTCTGCAAAATCGTAATTTTTTCATACCCAAAATTATTGTCGTTTTCCGTTTTGATCTTCATAAAATGAAGATTAAACACCGAATTATTGGCGAATACGCTACGAAACGTTAAGATTCAAACAACATTAAACGAGCGGGACAATTTGAAGTGTTTGAATCTTGACAGTATTTTCCTCAAAGCTAAAACCGCGAGAGTTTTTTTTATTGGTGGCGCTGTTACTTTTACTTTGAATTCTTGTCACCCTGGACAATAATTCCGATGACGATAGCTTTGGGTCTTTTTTGTCAAAAAAATAACACAAATCGTATCTTTTTCAGCATAACAGTTTAATGATACCTTAAACAAATCATTTATGGACAGTTGAAATTTTTCAACAAAATCGTAGACAATTTAATACTTTTGAATTACATGAATTGCAGACAACACAGCCATAGTTTTTTCCCCCGCCAACATTTTCTTAAAGCCATGCTACATCTAGTAAAATTTAACAATAGCTTTCATATTTCCCAACGACGGTAGTCGTCACACACCAACAGACACAAATTTTCCCAAACAATCAACTTATATATATGCTAAGTGGTTAGAGTTGTGGTGTTTAACGCCACTTTCAACAATATTTCAGCTATATCATGGTGGTCAGTTTTATTGCTGGAGGAAATCGGACTACTTGGAGTAAACCACTACTTGCGCAAGTCACCGACAAACTTTACCACATACTGTTGCACACCTCGCCCTGATCGAGATTCGATAGGCACTGATTGCATTGGTAATTGTAAATCCAACTACCATACGATCACGGCCACGACGGGCCCCGAAAAAAGGGGGGAATAATAAAAATATAAATATAGAATTTCAACAATACAAAGAAGAAATCTTACGAAATTCGCAGATGTATGAGTAACGATATTTCATTGGAGTTGAAGTAACACAATGGTAATCATACCACTGACCACCAGCCTCCCGTCTAAGTACAGCACAGTCTTCAATATTGGCATTAGCAAACAGAAATCCGTGGCTAGTATTATTCCCTTCCCCATCAGCAAACCGGTTAAAGGAGACTTTTGTGCCTGAAATAATAATATAACATTCGTTCTATCCCATACATGATAAATATACCACACGTGTTTCCTCAATATCTTACACCATTGTTGCTGTCTATTGGATATAAACAATATAACTGTATTCAGTCGTAAATAAAATTATCAACCAAAGTTGTGATTTTTCTAAGAAACATAAAATGGTCCAGTTAAATGTGAGCTGGTCCAAAAATATTTGTTACATTACTGGATGACCAAATGTCCAGCAGACATTGGACAACATCTGAAAACGCTTCTATAAATAGACCCAAACGCACATATGCAATTCCATTTATTATTAATTTCGATTTTATGGAAAGATTACACAAAGAAATGTTACGTATATGTCTTCCAAGAAGAGTTTGGTGATACCAAAGGGGTAATCAGAATCCGTAATTCGAAGGACAGACAACACAATGGTCAATGGAAGGACAAAGGGACAATCAACTATCTACAAAACATTACACATAAACCTAAAGATTGAGAAATACGAACCCAATTAAAAACCGGGTGTGAACTCAGGTGACCCGGAAGGGTTAGCAGTTTCTGCTCCACGTGTGACACCCGTCGTGTTAATGTTAAACGACACGAAAATGATCTGACATGGAAACCGTGTTGGACACTAGTAGACGTAAATCTTTCAATTTTGACATAAATAATATAAGGTAATTAATATACTATGCTACTGTACCCACCCGTCTTTAAAGACGAAACGAATTACATTCATATATAGAACTCTAAGAAATTTTTCAGCCATATAATGGCGAGAACAAGTTAATTTTTCAATGAGATGATAATGAGGTGCACTTTGTACTAGACAAACACGCTTAGTTGGATTTTTAGTGCTAGCTCACTTAAAAACAGTCCGCGGATAGGAATGTCGCCCCACTCGGACACATTTTCCTGATTCCGAACCAACGGGTGTTTGCTTTCTTCTCCTTAATGCTGCATGAATAGCGGAAAAGCAACACATACCAATTTTACAGTCTTTGGTTTGACCCGATCAGGGCTCGAACCCACGATCTCCCGCACTCGAGGCGAACACCTCAACTATTACACCATCCATGCGGTTTGATAGAAAAGAACATTATTATACTATTTAGAAAAAAATATGTAGATGTAAGTAAGGATGAAGTAAAATCCATCCGCAATACAGGTAAATATTAAAAATTAAGATACAATTTCATTATGGTTGTGTTTTTTTTTCTAAATCACTGAAGTCTACTTGTATATTTATAATAATACACTATAGTGAGAGAGGTCGAGTACCTATCACCACTAAAGTTGCGAGTTCGAATTCACCCCACTCAGGCGGTGTGCACTCGATACAACATTATGGGGAAAGGTTAGTCAGCGGCAGGTCAGTGGTTTTCTCCGTGTACTGTTTCTTCCACCAATAGAACTGCCCGCCATGATATAGCTGAAATAGGTGCAAAATCAAAACCACTAACACACAAATGTACATGACCGCTCACTGTCATGACTTGTTACAAACACTTAAAAAAGTGAAAGGGTTAAGCTAGTTTTATAGACCCAAACCTACTCTCTTACTGAAATGACGTGGTCATGAAAGTGCCTTCCATCTGTGAGTAAAATGCCAACCCTCACATGGTCCCGGATGGCTCAATGACTTTAGGTAGTTGGATTACCTAACAACTCATACAAGCCTATCACCAATACGGCGTGGGTTCGTGCCCGGCTTTGTAAATTGCAAAATCAGGTGCACTTGACTCGCAGTCACAAGTGATAAAGTTTACCAGTTACTTCCCCATGGTCGGTGGTTCTCTCCGGCTTCTTCCATCACTAAATCTGGTCGCCATGATATAGCTAAAAATTGATAAAAGTGGAGCTAAACACCAAAAATCAAATCAACCAACCCTCACATATAACCGGGGCGAACAGCATTATTGTAAAGAATGCTATAATCTTGAACATTATACTTAATCTATTAATCTCCGTGACACAGAAGTTGTCATATGTATGATATAATTAATTTTATTAAAGAGGTTCACTGGTCTCAACCATTATTTGAATATTGATAGTATATCAAGCCATCGTAAGACATAATTGTGAACGCTATAGATAATTCTTGATAAATTTGACGTTAAATTCCTGTATGAAAACGAGACAATGATTGATTTGGTTTGGCTTATGGTGTTTAGCGCCAATTTCAACAATATTTCAGTTATATCGTGGCGGTCAGTTTTATTTGTGGATTAAACAGGAGTACTCGGAGAAAACCACCGACCTGTCGCAATTCACCGACAAACTTTATCACATAATGTTGTATCGAGTACATCCCGCCATGAACGGGATTCGAACTCACAGTGGTGACAGGCATGTAGTTGAAAATCCAACTACCATACGATCATGCCCACGACGGTCCCACCAGGAGAGGTAGCGATGGTGGTATTTAGTGTAAAAAATTCGGGAACAAATTTACATATCAAATGTAACATACCATCTACCCATCTCCAGTCGCCTGCATGTTGTAAATCCGTCGCACCAATCCACACTTGATCTTGGTCCCAATTATCAACACTTAAACCATTCAGAATAAACGCTTGTTTATCAGCATCTTTTATCATCACCAAGTCTCCTCCTGTCTTTATACAGCTGGTGCGGGCATCTCTCCATGACAATGCAGTTCGTACAAGAACCAAACATGTATCAGTGTACACGTGTAGATGTCATAATTGTTGAACTCCTGGTGGGCAGACAGAGGCTCCTGTAGAATTGTTGATTTCAATTAAAATCAAATAAATAATCTTAGTCGCATGTCATTTTATACGTGTTTTGATTGGTTTAAAAAGTTGAGGTTATTTGTATAGGTACTGAATCTGAAAATAGACATCGGTATCAAGGCGGCGCATGCCGTTGTCATCAGGCGATTTTCTTTAAATGAGGCATCTTTGGGGTTATTTAAATTTATTCCCTATTATTTGCCTTTTTAAAAAAAAATATATTAATTTACAAGGATCGATCGAAATTATTTGTTCGGTTCATTCGAAATAAATGTATTCATTAACAACTGAAGTACACGTGCTTTGGAGCACATGTCATTATTTTGAGAGATATTTAAATCTCAACTTATAATAACTATAACCCTTTAAAGGTTGAGAGTTTAAAGTTATAATATAAGATTGCACGGACAGTTTTAAGCGGCAATAGTTTACATGTAAAATGTATTTACTTCTCATGGTCATTCGAAGCTCAGTCACAGTGCAGTAGAGTTTCCCACCCCTCCCACCCTATATGTAATTGATACAAGTCAAACATTAAAATTGTGGACAACTTTCGTTTTGCTAAGCGAAAGTTCCATTTTTCAATATACAATTGTATTATTTTTGAATGTATATATTCTGATTCTTATTAATTTCATTGTAGATTGATTGTATGTTGTGCTGCAGCGGCTTGATGGTGTAAGCAAAGATATTTCGGTTTGAATTGTATTTAATAAAACTTTGCTGCACTCGTCTAGGCGAGCTGTTCCCATAAGTATGTGTTCTTGTTTTTGTTCATAAATACTTTATGTTCGGTTGAGGCCACGAATTAGAACATAGCCTCAACCAGTTTGTACACACCCGTGTTACACGGTGTGTACAACCTGATTTAAGTTATTTATTCATGAACCGAACAAAATTGCGATCAATCATAACATATTAACCAAATCAGGCGATATATTTTTTACATTGTATACGTTACATGATGTCATTTAAAATCGATAATTAATTTATCTGTCTCATACCACCCTGTTGTTGTTTAATGAGTATGGATATCATTGTAATTATAAAAGTTCATCAGAAATATATATACATTATATTTAATTTGGTTCAGTTGTTTCAGACAGGAAGATTTAAATGTGAAAGATTACGAATGATGCCTTTGTCCTGGTCAGCTAAACGGCAAAAAATATAAAAATAACCCCTCTTATGCTAGAAACGGTAATGGTTACATAATAATGCTAGTTAACATTTTTCTGAAATTGGTTTTCCTAAGGAATTATTTAAAACCAATAATTTCTTATGGGACCATGTTTGTTTTCTAATCTGGACCAAATGAGTAAACTTTGTCCGATTAGAACGAAATATAGAAATTGTGTGCAGGACCTCTTGTATTGTGCCTCCTAGTTTCAGAGAAGAGGAATATTGTAATGTAAAAGTTTAACGGAACGAGCGAAATTTGGGGTAACACTGAACACAATATGATTATCTAGTGGCAGTAAATTACCTGCCACAGCTAGATAACCATGTTTTGTTTACTAGCGTTGGGATCTGAGGAAATATTTGTTAGGCCATACCAAATTAATTAGTAGTTCTTTGGAAATCCCGCTCCTAAATTACCAAAATCAAAATTTAAAAATAAAAATAACAAATCGCGCATGTTGAAAATAACCCGCATTTTCGACGAACTCGATTCCGGAATTAGAAAAAATAATTCGTAGTCGTTTTCGCGTTTGAATAAAGGAAAAGTGAAGCAAGCGTTTTTGTGATTTAGATGATATTGAATGGAAACCCACGAGGATGGAAACCGTCTTGATAGTTTCGGTTTTGAAATATCTTGCCAACAATAACAAAACATTTTTGCTTAAAAACACTGCCATTGAAACAAAACACAGAACGCTTAGGGAACTGTACAATGAAGCGATCGTAGACCGTGCAGACAAAATGGATAGGAAGCAAAAACATGGGGAATGAAATTCATCAGAGGCAAAAAAAAAAAACAAAAATTGATTCAATATAACTGCAAATTTGTTGTTTAAACAATTCGTTTCTAATAATTGTTTATTTGAGAAACTCATGAAAATATCATGACATTTAATCTAGTCAGAGAGTTATTCTGGTCATTGAGTGTTTAAAGTCGTTAGAAATAGTCGGTGATCGTCACAATTCAATAACTAGTTAGTGTAATTCTATAGTGAAAATGTTTTCACAAGTCAAATAGTGGCAATAGTCATTTCTCAATTTACTATTCAGCGAGTGATTGTAGTGTTTTACTATATAGTTAGTCAGTGATTGCTTTAGTCATTCAAATGGTATTTGTGTGTTCTAGTAGGCAGTATAAAGAAATAATATTTACTTGATACAAACATGCTATTTGTCATTTTGTGAGAGAAGGCTGGAATCACACTCTCGTGTTCTGCGTATTTCATTTTTTTGTTTATACGTTGGCTATTGTTTAAATACATAATATTATGTATACAAAATTGTTATTTTAAAGTCTGATCTATAGATGATGCACAGTAAACTTGCGAAACAATAAACAGAACAAAACAAACCCCCGCAACTGTGAGATTTAAGTAAGGTGCACTGAAAGGATAAACTTTTCTTGTCCGCATCATTACTGTGTACCATATGCACTATCCGATGTCAGTGATACACAGTGATCATGCCAATCTGATATTGAAAAGGCATATACACCAGTCATGTCATTCTAAATAATAATGATCAATACATATAGGTTTTTAGCTCACCTGACAAATAAAGGGATATGGAGTAAATGTACATGAGACAAAATCTCAATTAATACATGGCAAACAGAGAAATGGAACAACGCTTGTATTGTTGTTCTTCGTCTTGAGGTCACCATGAGGCCTTCAGCAATGAGCAATTTCTCATATCTCATAGCAAGTTCAAGACGGCCCCTAGCACCGGTTTAAGCAGAATTCATTGCTAGATGTTGATCAACGCTACAAGATAACCCATATGATCATGTGATCTATAATCATCACTTTGCATCTGTCTGTCTGTCTGTCAAAGTTTTACATTTTCAACTCCTTCTATAGAACATCTACATGTAAATGGAGTAGCACTAGCTAGAACCCCCAGTTTCCACTGTGCTTGGATTGACTGGTTAGTGATCCATACACACAAACACAAAGCGTACACCATGCAGTTATGTTACAAAAAGCTAGTTATCATACCACAGAGGGTGTCTAAGGATCAGAAGGTGCATATACTACAGACTAACTTCAGTGCAGAAAGCAATTGGCTATATTAAGTTCATGCATTAATAGTGAAAAAACTGATATACATGTGCAATATTTATTGTTAAGAACAGACAAAAAAAAACACAACATATAAATACAAGGAAAGGTGTAGTAATGAATGAAGAGAGATATAAACTAGTCAATGCTAGTTATAAGATGCCCCTTGAACTGAGGAAGTGGGATGCAAGCTGTTTTCCAAGGCTCGAATGCAAATTGGAAACAATATTGAAATACAAGTATGGAAAAAAGTTTAAAAAAATATTTCGTTCGCACTTACAACCAAGGAAATTGGAAGCGAAAAATTTAAAATTAATTTTTTTTTTCGCTCGCTCGCCCCAATTTTTGAGCCCAAAACCTCAAAGAACTACTAATTAATTTGGTGTGGCCTTATTCTAAACTTTCATTAAATGCCTGTTACACTTGCATCTTATCATGGCTGCATATCTAAATTGTGTCATCTGTGGTGTTGTAGTGTTATGGTAATTTGTGAAACTCAAAATTGAATAGATGAAAAAGAGTAATTCATATATTTTGGTTGTTTATCAAAGTGCAAACTCTCATTTATATACTAAATCAGAATGTAGCAAATGAAACTGG
>MJUT01027901.1:37128-63395 GCA_002080005.1 Gigantidas platifrons | reverse complement strand
ACACTGGCACTTAGCCAAGAAAGTGAGCAGTCATGTAGGTATGTCCTATTGTATTGATGTTTCCTCTTTACCCATGATTTTTCTATTAGATTATTAACTGTTCCGACCATGTGGTATTTTTTAAATTTATTTTTATTGTATTTTATTTCATAATTTGGTTTGCAGACAATAGATTCAGCATCAGATTTATCAACTCCTGATGATATACTACAATACGGAGACAGAAACGAGTCTGAAGTGCAGATTCTATTAAAAGAGGTATGCACATATAATTTATTTTCTATTATTATTTTTGTACAAGGTAAATGGTATTAATCATGGGTGTTGAACCACACCTTTAGCAGCATTTCAGTGGTATTGTTGCAGTCAGTTTTATTGATGGGAAGGGGAGTGGGAAAAAACGCAGATCTACAGAAAGATATTGAGAAACATTGTCACGCAATGGTATATCAAGTCCAACTCGCCACACTCACAACAGTTGTAGTGATTTAGCTAATTGAATAAGTAGATAAATATGAAGCTACTGTTGTCAGTGATTGCAAAGGTGCTGAACAGAATACTTCTTACAAGACTATTGAAGGCTGTAGTCAAAAAGCTAAGAGAACAACAAGCAGTCTTTAGAAAAGATTGATCATGTACAGATCAAATAGCTGCACTGCAAATAATAATAGAGCAATCATTAGAGTGCAACATCTCCTTATTTCTCAACTTTGTAGACTTCGAGAAAGCTTTTGACAATTTAGAAAGAGAGGTTTTATGGAACCTAATGGCACTTTATGGAATACCTCAAAATTTCATCAACATCATCAGGAACTCTTATAACAACATCCAATGCAGGGTCATACATGAAGGCAAACTAACTGAAAGCTTTGATGTCAAGACAGGAGTAAAACAAGGCTGCTTGTTATCTCCTTTTCTCTTCCTCCTGGCAATTGACTACATCATGAGAGAGTCAACTGAAAGAAAAAGAAACGGAATCCAATGGACAATGTGGCAACAACTGGATGACTTAGATTTCGCAGACAATATAGCCCTCTTCTCCAGTACACAACAACAAATGCAAGAAAAAAACATCCCTTCTAACAGAAGCATCAATTAAAATAGGACTAAGACAAAACGAAAGCCAGATCAAGGTTATGAAGATCAATGCCAAACGTAAACAACCTATCAAGATAAAGGATACCAACTTGGAAGAAGTAGAGGAGTTCACCTACCTAGGAAGCATTGTAAATATTGAAGAAGGCACTGATGCTGGTGTAAAGAATAGAATTAAGAAAGCCAGAGTCATCTTCAACATTCTAGGGAAAGTATGGAGTGCCGAGAACATCTCAAGAGCCACAAAGATGAAAATCTTTAATTCAAATGTAAAATATGTGCTCTTGTATGGGGCAGAAACATGGAGAACAACAATTTTAAATGCCATATTGTCAAAAATCCAAAAATTCATCTACTGCCTACGAAAAATCATGAACATCAGATGGTTCGACAAAGTTAGAAATGAGGATCTTTGGTAAAGAGCAAACCAGGACCCCATAAACATACAAATTAAAAAGAGGAAATGGGCATGGATTGGCCACACACTGAGGAAAACACCAAGCAGCATCACCAGACAGGTCCTTAAATGGAACCCACAAGGCAAAAGAGGAAGAAGAGGAACACCTGGCATAGGGACACTGAAAGAGCAGGGACACAACTGGAACTCGGCAGAAAAACTAGCGCCAAATGGAGTTAGATGGAGGGAGTTCGTCAATAGCCTATGCTCTCCAGCGAAGCAAAGGGCTTAAAGTAAAGTAAAGTATAGGTTCACGACCACAACAGCCTCTGTAAATACCAATTTGAGGTAACAGTACAAAGGTCATAATAATTAGAGATACAAATTAAACAGATCACATGTCGTTTTAACTGACAAGAACATGACATCTGGCTGGAGATCTCAAGACAGAATTAAACACACAAATCATAATCTTTTACACAAACTTTATTCACAACCAAAACAACAGTCGTTAAAATATATACAAAAAAAACCTAAAAATGACAAAGTTAATATTGAAACTTTAACAAACAAATGTATTGCAACAACGAAATCCACACAGAAAAAAAAATGGAATAGAAAAAGGCATGAGGTATAATATCATATAAATAGTGTTAAAAAGGGGGATTTAAGGAAATAAGAGATTTATCAAACTTTACGTACTAGCCACGAAAAAACATATGATAAATATTGTTCAGCTTTAATTTCTGAAGATTAAATTAAATTAAATTTAGAAATAGCCATATCTTTTCTTGGAAATAACTATAAAACAAATCCAACAAATTTATTGTATAATTTGTTATATATGTTGTAAATATAGGTTCATCATATATTCAAAACACCGCTCAGATTATGTGATAAAGTTTGTCAGTTTCTTGTGATAGGTCGATGGTTTTCTCAGGGCTCTCCGGTTTTATCCACCAATAAAGCTGACTGCCACGATATAGCTGAAATATTGTTGAAAGTGGTATTACACACCATAAACCTAAACCAAATCTATTCATTTTTGTATTTAAAAAGGAAACATTCAAAAAATTTATGTGACAATTAATTACTAACTGGATCAATTAGTTGAAAGATATTTTTGTAAATTCCTTTAATCGTATTAATTTTCTTAATATTGAAAAGGGTAAGGTCTAAATTAAATCCTGCAACGAATTGCAGACTTAAAGAATTACTTGACTTTTTATTTCAGACAACCACAACATTTATAAACGAAATAGCCAGTCGTATCCCTGATGGAATATCAAATGTGGAGTTACTCCCGTCGGATATTATATTGGTTGCCAAAAGTTTGGAAAAATGCTTAGAAAAAAGTGGCTTGGTGACGGAGAGTAATTCGGTATGTTAATAGAATACATCATTTCATATGTTTATAGTGTTATTAGTCCTATTAATAAGCTTGTGAAGCGAGCTATTTATGACTGAAGCATGGTAAGATTAAATTAATAAAGGAATAATGACGAATACCATTTACTTTGACTAAAACAGAAATCCTTATCATCCATACACTATGCCTATGTAAAAGTTTCAACATATCCGGGTTACCACTTTTCGAGAAACCTTGAGAACTTACGAAAGAGACATGAAAGGTATCGAAGAGCATCCGGTCCAATCGTAGCTACTCTGCCATTCTCGCTACGCCTAGTGTAGCGGAAATTTCCGAGTAGTCACAATTGATTCCGGTTTCAGGCGGTGCCTGTTGCATATTATCGATTTCATAATTTAAGCTGATTCAACAAAATTTAAATTTGTTAGTAGCCTATATGGACGTGAGAACACAAGTACACAAGTAGATTTCTCACTAAAAAGATAAGCCAGTTCCTATTTTTAGAGGTGGAATATGTTCTCGTCTTGTCTGTCGTGTCAATGTTTGTTTACATTGAGTAAATAATAGAATGCTCTCCCATGTAGTTTATGTTAGTAATTTACGTAAAGAAAGAATTTACCTCCCTTTGACCAAAGTCAAATAATTTTTAATGGTATTTATCGCTGTTGTATTAGCATTTTTCATTTATTTATAAAAACACACTTGTAATTTTTTATGAAATACAAAATGTATATTGCATTTTATTATGAAATACGTTTAAAATACTGCCAAGTCTCGTCAGAGAACGATTGAAATGTTACCCTCGGATGTCGGAGATTTCCCTATTTTGTACTCCACCGGTGTTATATTCTATATTCTAACATGACGTCCTTCTTTCGCTTTGTAAACAATCGACCGATTTAACGATTGTGTATAATCTCATTAGCACATGCACCGGTGCACACATTTAAGCCAGGTAATAAAATAATTAGATACAATTATTTGCACTGTTGTTAATGTTTGAATAACATCTATATTCACTGAAAATAATCAACATTTCCGAAATTAAAAATATGCTACGTGCAATTAAAACATGCAAACACAATATCATTGTTACAGATGCTCCATCAATACGACTGACTTTTCCGTCGTAAATGTATATGTAACTAACCATCCCGTCGTAAAAGTACATGTTTATACATTTATTGCATGCTGGTGAAGGAAATATGAAAATTTATTCACCCAAGAGTATCATATTCCCCGAGGGAATCGCCCGAGGGGAATATGATACTCGCGGGTGAATAAATTTACATATTTCCTGTACCTGCATGCTATAAATGTTTTATTATACCGAATGAAACCAAGAAAACGCATAAATATGTAAAATACTGCTGGCAAGCATATTCTAAGTCCATTGGAACGTTGTCTCAGATATTTTAAAACCACATTGTAACGGTTGCCTGCAAATGATGCGTTCCGAGTGCCTCTGACGTTTTCCTGTCAAAGAACGATAACTCTGGCGAGAAAACCCGTGAGGCTTCCGAAATGGTGGAATATGATATTTATTTCACGGAATATGATTTTTGTCCCATGTGATCACGTGTTCTGATTTTTACCTATTGTCCAATCAAATTAATCTATTTATGGTAATTCATATATGAGGTATAATAAGATGAATTATCGTCTGCTCGAAGTTGGCAGCATAAATTGTGTGCGACATTGTCCGCAAGCGTAAATATAAATTATCGTCTTCCAAATAAAGCATACTACCCTATTTGTACTGTTAGATATATCAGAATCGAAATAATTCATGAAAGATTTATTTCTTAATTGTTTAGTAGCCACGCCACGTTTCTGGAATAAAATTATCGTCTTCCAAATAAAGTATACTACCGTATTTGTACTGTTTGACATATCAGAATCGAAATAATTCATGGATGATTTATTTCTTAATTATTAAGTACCCACGCCACGTTTCTGAAATATAATCCGCATGAGGAGTGCCCAAGGTTGGCAAGCTATATAATTAATCCTTTGGCGGCAAACTAAACTAGAGGGCCTAATCATGATATCCAATGAAAATAATGATTTGAACACTTTCTGCTTGCAGGAAACGGTTTTTAGTTCAAGTAGGACATTGTTAAAGAACATTCGGGCACAAACCATAATAAAACCATTCCCAATGTCAGAACTGACAGACATACAAGAATCAACTTCTGGTAAGTCTTGAAATTTCAATTATACCGAATTCGAGAATAATAATTTATTCACATGTGATGGGTTTCCACATCATATCGTAGTTTTGAGAAAATTAAAATATGAGTAAAGTATTTATATTATCTCACACGTCTTGAAAAAAAAATTCCTCGTATTTATATGTATTACTGTTTTCTCGAGTAGAAGTTACTTGAAAGGAACAATAAGGGAAACAAAGTTGATCATGTCGCCTAATTTATAATATAACCCTTTCCTTTACAATAATTCACAAGACTTACTGGTTTATCTAAACTGTGGATTCATTATTATTCGTGGGATACCAATTTTCGTGGATTTCGTGGGAACAGGCAAACCACGAATTTAAGTATCAAACGTACTGCAATTTTTCAGTTGACTTGTTACTAAAGAAATGGCGAAACCAAGAAATTAAATATCCTCGAAACCTCTTACCTTTCTACATCCATGAAAATTGGTACCCACGAAAATAAATGAATCCACAGTATATGATATTTAAGAAATTTCAGACTAGTTGGTTTATTTATATTTGCTGTTTTAGCCACGCCACTTTTTATTGAAGTGCCTGTACCAAGCCAGTAAAGTTAGCGGCTGTGTGTGTGTGTGGTAGGGGTATAGATTTTGCCTCGATATACCATTTTCTACTGAAACTGTTCCGATAGTGTGGTAATTTTTTTGTTTTTCATTTTATTAAGTAATACCAAACTAGATGGTTTATTTATATATGGCAGTATTTCAGTGCAATATCTTGAGACGAAGGAAAATCAGAAGTTCAGTTAATATAAGATATGTGTTTACATGTGGTCAACGTAGACATAAACCTACGTAGATCATACCAAGTATGAGTTTGTAACTGACCTTTGTTTTGAGTTATTTATTTGAACACTTTATTATTAAAAATTTTAAAAAAAATTGTTGCACGCGTTTACTAAATTATTATGAGGTCGGCATCACTATTTATACTAATAGTGATCATGTTCAGACACCTAATATTAATCCATATTTTTGTTTTCTGTTTGTTCTCGAAATTTTTGATTTTATTTCTTACTCACATGTTTATTATTGTTGATTTCAATTTATATTTTCATCTTTGATATCTTGAATGTGAAGCACGAAAACCCAATGCTCAATATAAAGGATAATTCAGACAAAGAACGACATCAATAGGAATGAAAATGTAAACGATATAAATATTCTGTTGATCACCAATGCTACGTTTTCAGTATGTATCATTATGCTCACCTCAATGAGATAAAGTAAACCAGGAGTAAAGGGCAAATGGAGTTATGTTTGCTCTGAATATAAAAAAAAAACAAACAAAAGTTTAGTAAGTAAAGGACATATTTGGGAAACTGATATTCCAAGGATCAAGTGATTGTTGTTTAATGCCAACTCACAAATGTTTCAGCTATATCATGGCGAAAACAAGTTTAATTTGCAATGAGATGATGATGAGATCCACTTTGTACTAGACAAATAGCTGGATTGTTTATAGTGGTAACTCACTGAAACAATAGTTTGCGAATAGACATTTCGTCCCAATCGAACACATTATCATAATTTCGAGCCAAACAGTTTTTGTTCTTTCTCCTTAATGCTGTGTGGCTAGCGGAAAAACAACAAATACATTTTTTATAGTCTTTGGTTTGATCCGATCGGGGCTCAAAACCATGATATACCTTACTCAAGGCGAGCCCGCTAACCATTACACCACCGATGCGAATCCAAGGGCAAGAGTTAAAGATCAATTTGAAAATAAGTTTACGTTAACATGAAATTATACCGTTTGTTTTAGAAATAATTGGCCTTCTATCGAAAAATCTCGATCTTTTTCAAACTGCTGGTGACGAGGATGTAAATACGACTTTAACAGTAGAACAAGTTGAGGCAGATTTACGGGATTACCATGCATACCATCCTAGTGAACATGCCACGTTCATGAAGAAGGGTCTCGTATATAAAGAAGTTGCTGAAAAGATGTATGAAAAACGACGGATGATACAAGCACGTAAGAAGAGGCTTGCAAATGCTGTGAGTATTTTCTATGATATAGAAATCATATTACTTTTGCTCGTTACAGATTTTCACTTCTTCCGGGGTCTGTCTTTTATTTGTTTAGTTTCCATATAGACATAATTCTTGTTTATCATTTCTGAATTTAACAGCAGATATCGTGTTATGTTCATATGTCTAATAAATGTATACGTTCATTAACAAATAAAAGACTGCGTCGGCGATGTATTGGATTGGTTAGAATGTTCGTCAAGCATACTCGATCTGAGTTGAACAAAAGACTATGAAATTGCCATCTGCTGCTTCTCCTCTAATTACACATCATTAGGGAGTAAGAGCAATGACAAGTCTATCTGCCGACTATTGTTTCAGTAAGCTAGCACTAAAAAAATCCAACTAAGTGTATTTGTCTAGGACAAGGTGGGCATCATCATCATCATCATCATCTCACCGAATGTAGCTTGTTCTAGCCATTATATAGATTGACAGATTGCTCAATGGGCGTTATCACTAACTCACTAATTAACAAAAAAATACATTCAAATCTGTATATAAAGTCTACTTAAGAGAATCTCAAAATGTGGCCTTTATGAACAGTTGCCCTTTATGTACAGGTTGAAATTATATGCACTATTCATTAATTGGTAAAATGAGACTGTCCATTATAGACAGTGATTTGTTATATAGAGGTGCCCTTTAAGACAGGTTTATTGAGACCAGATATGCATACTTTCAATTCTAGATAATGCGGAGTGCTCAACTGTTGTTTGATGCTTTGGATGAAGCCTTTAATATAACATCATCAACAGTGGCATATGCAGAACCAGAAAAGACAATACGGAAGGAGAACATCAATTTCAGCTTAGAGAAAAACAACATTGAACATTTTAATAACAAATCTATCATAACGAGAGATGGATTTACTTTTGATTTTAATAACGAAACATTGGAAAATGTAACGACTACAAATATACAGTTGAAGGTATAAAATTTAGATATTATATTTAATCAGAAAAAGAAGGGGCATGTAGAATGTAGTTAAATACCGAACCGAGGAGCTTTATCCTTCACTCACTTCATATTATATGTATTGTGTTTAACAATGACTGGGCTAAAAAAATATATTTTTAAAAATATGACAAATGATTTTTAATTCATACAAATATCTGTTCTATTTTTATATCGAGATGGCAAAAATTGAAACCCACTGATAATATGAAAAACAAAGCAAAAATGACACTGTCGGGACGGTTCTAATAGAAAAATGGCAAAAACAGTGGCAAAATTGATGCCATTAATATACATATACATGACCCTCACTTTCTTGGCTTGGCAAAGAGAATCAAAAAGTGGACAGTGTTACTCTAGTCTACTCTATGTGGGTAAACTGTCAACATTCACGTATAGTAACTGTTTTCGAAGAAGATGCTGTTGTCTAGTTGTCGAAGGTTATTGATCGTTTAAGCCCATTATCATTCTAAAAATAGCATGTAAAACTTTACTGGTTACTTTCAGAATTCAGTATGTTACAAATTTCAGGTTGCAACCTTCAAGAAATCGCCATTACTGCATGCCAAAGGTGCCACGGCCATAAAAGGCAGTATCATAAAAATTGAAGCACTTGATGGTGATGACAAACTCTTAGAATTCCCACTCACAATGACTATAAGTAACGAAGGAGTATCTTATTTTAGGAACTATGAACCAATTTACGTGGAGGGTGGATCCACATCATTTATGTACTTTAAATGTAAGATGACAGATTCTAACGACGGTTTGATTGCATATATAAAACCTGCAGGAATTGACCAAGATAATGTTGATTTTGTCGAATTATTATCATTCTACGCAAGGTCCGAAACTATTCCAACGAAATTTGTAAACGATTTTGCTACAGTTATAAAATCTACAGACTGGGAAACATATGGATTTAAAGTGTTCATACCGTCAGGTGTCTTACAGAAAGGGGATGTTTACATAGCAGTGAAACCTATAACAGGTATTAAATTACAGTATCAGTCTTAATGAAAATTGTAATGTTTTGTCCAATGTGCAGGTGTTGAAGAAGAAATAACAAAAAATGAGATTTGATAATCTTGTATTAGAAGTTTTAGTTTCATAATATACACTTTTGTTTTGTCATAATCAGTGCAATCGTCCTTAGTATACGGCTAATCACGCTGCGATACTCTGCACTCATCACCAGTGTGTCAATTCATATGAAAACAGCAGTTTCGGCTTTTTTCGTAACTGACTTGTATAAGTGGTTTCAGTAACAACAGAACATCACTCTTATTAGACGGACTGGACACATTATAAAAGACACGATTTGACTAGTCGATAAAGCAAACATCGTTGATGACTCACGGGTATTAATGATTCACTCCTTTTATCTTATTATTTTAATTTGCCAGGAATCCATGCTCTTTTTAGAAACTATGATTTGATTGGCTGTAAAACGATAGTGGGAACTAATCAAAATGTTATGAAAACGTAGATATCAAATTTAGTACGCACGACGTGTTTCTGGAATAACCTTCATCGGGTACGCTCAAAGTCAAAACCAAAGGGCCTACACAGCCTCGCAAAAATATATCATGGGTCCTGGTAATTCTCTTGTCCCACGAATGGGGAGTGGATAGTATCGGAGTGTGATCAGCCGTCAGTTTTCGACTATGAATCATTGTATGATTACTGCAAATTGCTACATTGTAGTATGTATGATTGATTACACAGATCCACATATAGTGATGTGTGTATGTATAGTTCTTCACACATTTGGATTTTTAACTTGGATGCTCTCCCCTTGACGAAAAATGTGGTAATAAAATTTGAAACATAGTGTGAATCTTGCTTTTGTCGCCATATAGCTGATATATAGTTAATATGAGTATTAATCAGTAATCCATCAATTGACCATTGTAGAGGAAGACCGATCTGGAAATGTCACATTACTATCCAGGAGACGACGAAGCACTGACAACATTACCAATGTCTCTCCAGATCTTGCAACCGCGAATATAAGTGTTGTCATAGTAACTACAGGTTGTAGAGTCTACGATCCTATTAGGGAAGCGTGGGATCCAAATGGATGTACGGTATGAAATTACAATGCAATGCTTTATACATTGTTTATATATTTTCTGACATCCTTCATTGTCTATATAAATAATGCAGTGATAAAATTATCATTTTTTTTTACTTTGGTATTTCCGGACAAGTCATGGACATCATTCTTGTGCGACTTCATGTATTCATACAGAACCATGGTGAATATACACAATATACGTAGATTGTCGGAAAATATAAAGTTTATCTGTACGAGCCTTAGAAACAGGTAAAAAACGAATATTGTGTTTATCCTGCGATATCAAAAAGTCCACAACACCTGTCAAATTGTCTGAAAATAACTGAAACAAGCGTTGTTATAATCGTTTTCAATGGTGTCATCTGTGACGTCAGCATTTATACTGTTGCCATTTATTCCTGTCGTTCTAGTTTATTTGACCCCCTTTATTAGTAGGCCCCTACTCACAATCAAACAATTGCAGGACAAGACATTTCATATTTTCAACACAAAAAGATGTTGATATCGTGATAACGTCTACCTATACTACACCGTAACATTGCATTTAATATATATTTTAGGTTCTACCATTCTCTACTCTGAATGAAACAGTATGTCGTTGTTTACCAGGAGCAGGTTCACTGTTTGCATCAACATTTGCCATTCCAAATATGATTGATTTCCACACAGTTTGGGCCAAGTTTGATATTAGGAACGCCGCTGTATATGGTACTCTAATTGCAGTAGTGGTTTTCTATATAATTCTAGCATGTATTCTACGTAGATTGGATAACAGTGGAAGCCATCAGGTAGGTGCGGTTAGAGATATGTTGTGCATTCATGTAGCAGTGGTTAAAAATTTAGGCAAAAAGGGAAGATAATCCGTATAAAGCATGGAACCATCTTAAAGTTTAAATCAATACTATGCATGCATAGAAATTTGTTTTATGGCATGCAGCTGTACTTCAGGGTTTAAAGCTGAACCTCGCTATGTCGAAGTTGACAAGACAAATACTTTTACCTCGAAGTAGCCGAATTATCAGTGAACGCAATAAACATAAGGTTGATACAAACGGACCGCAATATTTAGCTGTACTATCCAAAGAAACTATTGATCCGATTTACGAAACCAAATAGATCGTTATTTGTCCTTCTTCGGTTAACGGATTCTGATTACCCCTTTAGTATCTTCACCCTCTTCTTGTCAATTGAGATAAATAGATCAAGTAGTTCATTTCCTTTGTGGGCAAAAAAAAAAAACAAATATTGAACATCCCAACTCACATTTTATAAATAGACTTCAGAGAAAAGAAAATTGGTCAGGATACTTATCTTGTTTAGGCCCTTTGATTTATTGCTCCCATTTAAACTGCTTGGCTTTCCAGTATTTTGATATTGAGCGTACCTGGTGGGGGTTGTGATGCGTCGTGCGCACGATATTTGATATCTACGGTTTTATTATGATCAGTCATTAGCTACTCACAATTTATTTGCTCAATGTTAAACACATTACAACACTCGCACATGTATACAATATTAATACGCTTTAAATATAAAAGTTTTGTTTGTAATTAACAAACGTTAATCATGAAAGTAGATTGAGGTGCCAGAACATGTAATTGTTCAAATTCGACGATTAAAGTCTGATATACCAAGACTTAATTACCTTTAAAATTTGAAGCTCAGGATAATTCCAGTCACAAAATAATTAGTTCTTAAATAGTTATCTAAAGAGATATATAGCCAACAATTTAATTTTTTATTTTGTTTTTTTCTTTTCAGTGCATTCCAACATTTTTGTCGGACAATGACTTCATTGATACTTATTTCTATATGATAACTGTACAGACAGGGCTACGAGTAGGGTCAGGTACTTCCTCAAACATCAGTTTCATCTTGGGAGGTTCTGATGCTGACACTGGTGTACGTAACCTTACCGATGGCATAATAAAGGTAAAATAAGATTATTACTTGTTAACTATAAATATTATATAGATATTTATTTTATCTTATAGTATAAATAATTATTGGTATTGTTCAATCATGAAATATCTTTCGTTCACATTAATCAAACTTTAAACTAAGTGGGTTTCGTGTTACTCAATCTTTAGTTTTATGTGTATGTTTTGTAGATCGTTGTTTGTCCTTTTGTCCTTTTTCGCTTGGCCATTGTGTTGTCTGTTCTACTTCGATTTATGGCTTCTGATTAAATCTTTGGTATCTTCAAACTCTTCTTATAAGTTTTGTTTTTGTTTTTGTTTCATTGATAGGTTATATTATGCATTAGATAATGAAAAAAGTCATACGTATCATACTTATACAGAAGATCTATACCAGAAACTGTAGCATGACGAAAACCCCATGATCATTTTTATACATTCACTTCTCCTGTTTTGATGGAAACTTTCGCTATATTTCTTTTTGGTTCTTGGGTTGGCTTTATGGTGTTTAACACCACATTCAACACTATTTCAGTTATATTGTGGCTGTCAGTTTTATTGGTGGAAGAAACCGGAGGACTCGGAGAAATCCACCGATCTGTCGTAAGTCACTGACAAACTTTATCACATAATATTGTACATCTCGCCCTGATCGAAATTCAAACTCACAACATCAGTGGTGATAGGCACTGATTGCATAGGTAGTTGTAAGTCAAACTACCATACGATCTCGGCCAATGGCGGTCCCTTTTCTTTATGGAATGTCCCACTGTCCTCCATTATGTTTGTTTCAATACAATCTACCACTTATAAAACTGGAAGTATACTGTGATGACAAAATAACCCGACATTCATACCTTTAAGTCCTGTATATCAGACCATAAACTTATTATTACACCCCGGCTTAAATCATAATTATTTTCATATCTTTATTTAAACAGGTTTTTAAGAAGAATAGCACAAGTAATTTTATCCTTGGGACATCAGTGCCACTCGGTGATCTTGTTTATCTACGTATATGGCATGATAATAGTGGTGATGGTAAATTAAAATCCTGGTTCCTGCATAGAGCAGTGATTACAGACTTACAGACAAATCAGAAGTAAGTATTGTTATTGTTCCTGCTTATAACATAATGCCTAATAATTTAACATATATCAAAACAATCGTTTATTTATATATTTGCATTGCCGTTGGAGATTCAGTTATCAAGAAGGGAGGCTTGGGATTCCATTAATTCTGTATAACCCCGCCACATTTTTGTATTCGTCCCAAACCAGGACTTGGATCTCCAACGTCATATGTCATGTGCGTGCGTGCGTGTGTGTTAAGGTAACAGGTGATTGTTCGTTTTGTTGATATTGGTGAAAGTATTGACATCACTTTTTTCATGCCATTGTCAGTGATATGCGAAATTGAAAATTGGGTTCAATAATCTGATAATGTAAAATATGTTTTAAGGAACTGACACATACTAAATTTCAAATAGGACCATGATATACTCTAGCCGATGTACCTAGAACGTGAACAAATGCTGTCACTTTAATCACATGTCTGCTAAAATCCATACAATGTTAATACTGGATTTATCTTCTTGTGTGAATATTTTACATTGTACATTATTAAATTTATCTTCCGTGCTAAATTCCATTTTAGAGAATAGCCATAAGCATATTTTCTCTGAAAGGATCATTTTGTCAGCTGTAAGTAACTAAGTAACGTGAATTCATGCGAACGGATTTGCTCACGCCACGAACTTAAAACTATCTATTGAAATTATGCAGTACGTAGCTCTAACTTTTCTAGTTTAGCCCCACCACTTTTTTTTTTATAAAAGTGCCTGTGTCAGTTCTGAAAAGTGCGCTGTCATGTATATTTTGTTAAAGGTATCGATTTTGTTTATTTCTAAGATTTTGCAATTGGATTTAAGAACAGTTTCGACATTGTGGATTTTTTGTTCTTCGATTTATTTTTTTGTAAATATATTTTCACCTGTTTCAGATATATATTTCTATGCGATCGTTGGTTTGCAATGGATCTTGATGATGGGATGATTGAACGCATTGTTCCTATCTTGAACAGTGATAATTCAAGTTTTGAAACAACCTTTTCACATACCACGAGAATCAGTATTACAGAAAACCATTTATGGTTATCACTAGTACTTAGACCGCCTCACAGTGCATTCTCACGTGTTCAACGTCTGTCATGTCTGTTGACGCTATTACTACTTACGATGATATCAAATGCAATGTTCTTTCAAACAGAATCAGAGACTGAAGTGACACCTGATACAGTAAGAGTTGGAAGTCTGTCATTTTCTTTTAAAGCATTGTATATCTCTATAGTAGGAGCTGTGATCACAGTCCCCCCTATTTTTCTGTTGGCATTTCTGTTCCGCAATACTCGACGGCATTTGCGACAGGTAATGGACAAAGACAAGAAATCAGACAAGAAATACAACAAAAGGAGGATATCATATGATGATCCAGAGGAGTTTTCTGAAGCAGAATATGTTGACACCAAAATGCATGACAATCGCAATCTCCGAAAACGACCTACAAATAAAGGTGAAATTGTTTACCATGAATATGCTAAATTTCGACCATGGATGAGGAACATTACCTGGATGATATTGTTCACGGTGTGTGCGGTATCTTCATTCTTCTTGATTTTGTACAGTATGGAATGGGGACAGACTAAATCAGAAGAATGGTTAACAACTTTTCTTATGTCATTTGTTGAATCCATTATCATCGTTGACCCTATGAAGGTTAGTACATGTAGTTTGGAAATATCATATCAGGGGAGTTTTATCTACATCTGTCAATCTTTGTAATCAAAACGTACATATCAAATTTAATGCGCACGACACATTTCTGGAATAAAAATCGAAAGATTGGAAAGCCAAATAATTTTTAAATGTTTTGGAGCAATAAAACCAAAGGACCTAACCAGGATAGCCAAAATCGACTAAGGCCACCTATGTCTGAGGGAGGAGAACCTTAGTTTTGATAAAAATGATAAAATTATTTAAATTTTTTCTTGAAGTAGTATTTTCTTCTTTTTTTTTTTTTTGTAGTATGACATTTTTGAATTTACTTTTTATGTTTTATTTAAAGTCAAACCCTCCTACAGTACCAATGGTGATTTGTGTTTTTTTTTATGATATTAACAAACATTTAAACATAAAACGCACTTGCTTCTAAGTAACAAATAAATGTTAGGGAAAACGAAGGGGCAATCAAGAAATGATAATCCAGATGTACTGGAAACATTGCGCACGCAAGATACAGGACGAAGACAAACAAAGCACAAAAACACACCACAACACAGAAAATTCAAAAGACGAGTAACACAACCCCCATCAAAAACTGGGGCTGGACCCAGGTGCCCTCAAATGAAGTGCAGTTCCTTCTTCTTATAAGCTACCCAACATGTTAGAAGATAGATGATAGAATAACAAAAAAATCTATAGAAAAAGAAAAAGATTCATTGTCATTTAAGATATGGTTATTTAGTAACGGTCAACCAAATCGTGATGACGATTGCATAATTTTTGTAGCGATGACGTCAACATATGAGCAACGTAGTCTTGTTTGAGCAGCTTTTACGTCATAGAAATATGAATTTGTATACTAAGTCTGATTTAAGATAATATTTGTGTATGTAATTGTTTATAACTAGAATGTGATAATATAAATCCGAACGCCCAATGTTAAATTTACATAGCACATTCTTGTTTGAAATGAATATTCCGTTTCAGGTTTTTATGATAGCTTTTCTGATAGCAATGATATTGAGAAGACAACAAGACGACCAAGAGATCCATGTCGACCTAGAATCTGTCCAACAATACTCAAGGAATAATGCTGGAACGAGGACTGAAACCTTCATAGGTATTGAAAAATATAGTGATATATACTAAAACAACAATCCAATTATATACTCGCTAACGGTATCATGCCTGCTGGCTATCCACGGGAGGGCAGCTTGGAATATTCTGAAAATAATAGGTGGGGTTGGGCCATTGGTTTTTATTGTCACTTTCAGAAATGCTTCAGCTATATCCCACCCTGTGTATGTGGCTATGCTTGGGTATCAACGATCTGTTTGTTGCTACATGTAGTAGTCATGTACCTGTTCATACAGACAATCCATCGACAAATGTAACAATATGATGAAGGTAGCATTTAAGGGTTAATAATTGTTATGTACAAGTTTATAATGATGAATTGTCATGTGGAATTATCAATGATGTCAATATAAAGTGACTTTGTTGGATTAATCAAGCAATATATAATTCATAATGTATTTTGTTTCATATCAAAGATTTCAAAATGGCCGTTTTGTCAAGTACTGAATCAACATTATTAGACCATGTAGAAGAAAGAAAATGTCAACGGAAGAAAGAGAAGATCGCTAAAGAAGCTTTCATGAGATTTTCCTTACACATATTGTTTGCACTTATATTATTCAGTATAAGTTATATAAACAGAGATCAACGAATGTTCAACATCAAGTCACATATTGAAAATCAACTTTATACATCTAGTAAATATACCCTTGGTTTTTCAAAGGTAAGTTTTGAAAAAGCTGCAAGGAAAGTTTGAAGATACCAAAGGGGCACTCAGAAGCCGTAAATCAGAGATACCAAAGGGGCACTCAGAAGCCATAAATCAGATATACCAAAGGGGCACTCAGAAGCCGTAAATCAGAGATACCAAAGGGGCACTCGGAAGCCATAAATCAGAGATACCAAAGGGGCACTCAGAAGCCATAAATCAGAGATACCAAAGGGGCACTCAGAAGCCATAAATCAGAGATATCAAAGGGGCACTCAGAAGCCGTAAATCAAAGAAAGATATACAATACAATGACCAAAAGAAAAGGGGCAAAGGGACAAACACCGATCTACAAAGCTAAAGATCGAGCAACACGAACCCAACTGAAAATCGTGCATGAACTCAAGTGCTCCGGAAGGATAGGCAGTTCCTTCTCAATGTGTAACGCTCGTCGTGTTATTATTGTTTCAAACCTGGTGATAAGCCATGAATGAGGAAAAGACCTGATTGTGATTACGACAAATGGAACATATCCGTGGTCATTTGTGACACAAATACTCCATAGCGGTTAACGTGCAATGGAACTATCAAATGTGTTACTATCGTGCAAAAATATTGTTGTTTTAAAAACAATTCAACTAAAAAGGGTTATTCAGAACAAAAGTACGTGCAAAAAAGGTTACTAAATTATCATATGAACGTTGTTTATTTTTCTGGTTGTACTCTAGATCGTACCTGTAAAATATAATCTTACTTATGATAATCTGCATTCGTCTTATTATATAACATATCTTAACCGATGCTTACAGTTTTAATCGAAACGGTCTCAGCTATGATCTATAATTGTGTGTGTGCGTGCGTGCGTGATATAAGTTTCAATGGAGCTATTTTGTCTTATCACACTGTTTCTAATAGTATTCTATCTCTACATTGTATATTATATGTTATTCTGGTCTTAGACAGGGTATATAATGTCACATTCGAGGATTATGATTTATATTTCATGAGCCGAAGGCGAATGGAATATAAATCATAAGCCGTGAATGTGACATTATATACCCTTTCTATGACCGGAATAACTATTATATTATGGTTCAGATCTTCATATTTAAGGAAGAAAAGAAAAAAAAGAAAAAAAAAGACGATGCCAGTGCTGTGTGGAAATGCCAAACTAATTTGGAATTTTCAATACATAAATTTTTATCGAAGGGAAAGAAAAATTGTGCATGATTTTTATGTTTTGTAATTCAAATTAAATATCAGTTAAATACAGAACTTGGTTTTCTATAATCCTAAAATTATAATGTCTTAACGATATACCGTTTCTAAAATACTGCATTCTTTCGACTTGTGACGTTATATATATCATCATCATCATATTTTTATAAGCCGGGAATGTCACATTATATACCCTGTTTGATAGCTGAATAACAGATATTAAGTGATTAACGATGTTTTTTAAAACGAGAGGACTTTTCTCAGTCATCTCTCATCGAAGGGCTAAGCTTTAATTATTTTATCGCTATTTTGTATTCATAATTAAATTATTTTTGTTGAGATACTGACATTTTTTTTAAACACAATTAATATTTTATGTCGTTAATCACTTAATTATCAAGAATTTGGTAATGTGACGTCATTATAACATCATATTAGAAAACAAGATACTACTACATACGTCCTTGACTACGCTTAGCGATTAACGATAATTGGAATCATCTCATGGGCTTACGTGATATGAAATATATCGGTTTTAAACATCAAAGGGAAAATAAACAAAATAGCGATAAACATTTTTATTACGGATTTAACCATTGGTTTTTTTTTAAATACAGAACCCTACTGTATTGAATATATTTGCGTCTTTTATTTTCATTTTTCGTATTTCTAGATGTCCCTTTCCGTAGCTCTGACATGCTTTCTTCAATGATGTCAAAATATTTATCACGTCATTTTACATGTATGTGGTCTCTTATGAAGGAAAATCTTGTATTAACTTTCTAAATCAATACAATTTCATATGTAGTAAAAAAAATTAAACTTTATAAATATAACATTAATATATCACAAAACAAAACAACAGGTTATGCGAAACCATTTCAATAATTTAAATGTCTATAACAACATGTAAGCAAAACCTTGGTGTGGCCCCATGACGTCGAATGTTTTCAAGACTCTTGAAACGTTTTGTTTATTATTATGTTCATGACATTATGGTACAGCCGTGGAACATAGGAGTTTGCTGAATCGACCAGGTATTTGTGACGGAATTATATGTTGTAATATTTTTTTGTTCATGAAGCCGTTTTGAGTATAGAAACAGCATTTAATTTGGTAAAAATACATGTATTTTTCCGTATTATGCTATTGATTCAGTGAAGCGGAATTGTTTGTCATCCATGTTGTTATCGTTTTTGGGAGACTGAAATATACAGGGGCCCCTTGACAGAATAGAAATATGTCTTATGTATACGGCTACAGACGTATACATAGCTTGATGTATACGGCTTGTTATCCAATCAGAATCCTTACATTTTTATGTGAGCTATAATATATAGTTTTAATCACCAATCACAAATGTGTATTCAGTGAGTTTAGTCGAAACTTTATTTCGCTATATTTCAGGTTAAAGGTCGGGAGTTATTCATATCCTGGTGTAGGAATAAATTGTTCCCGATGCTTTACCCAACATCAGATTACAATGGACAGTCTATTAGTATTAGAGATAAATTTTTCTTTCAAGATCTGACGAATGCAAAAATTGGACTTGTAAGAATGCGTCAAGTTAGGGTCAAGAAAGGTAAGTCTCTATTTTTATTTCTTGTTGAGCAATTTTTCAAATGAAGTACGAAATTCTAATTTTACAAATGTTAATATTATGAAACGAATGTGGTGGTTCAGCCATCAACAGAAAAACGAAAAGGATCACGACATATGGCATTAGGAATCCAAGTCCTTCCTTGGGATATGCACAAAAATGTTGTGGGTTTAAACCGGTTAATGGAATCTGAACCTGCCCCTCTTAATAATTGGATCACACACGGCTATGCAGATAGCAACAACAAACCATAGAGGATATGATAATATGTACAACATGCACAGTAGTATAATGGATATACAGTAAATCCTGTCTAAACCGAACATCATTGGGACCAGTTTTTGTGTTCGAAATAGACATGTGTTCGGTTTATCCAGGTTAAATTAACAAAGATTTCCTACATTAGTACTTGATTTGATGTTCTGTATATACATGATTCCGGTTTATATATGGTTCGGTTTAGACAGGTTGAATTAACAAAGATTTCCTACATTATGTCTTGATTTAATGTTCTGTATATACTGGATTCCGGTTTATACATGGTTCGGTTTAGACAGGTGTCACTGTATGTATTCGTTCTATTATTTCAGATGTCTGTTATGGTTCATTGGAAAATATGGATAGCCATTTTTGTGGGAGAATGTTTGATACCAGTAACGAAGATAAGTCTGAGTTTTGTGTTGGATGTACAAAGTCTTTGACTAACGATGCTTGGACGTATACATCAGCTGAAGATATCTGGGGAATATCCATTGTTGGTCATTATAATACGTATAGTGGTGGTGGCTACATACAAAAACTTGATAATACAAAAGAAAGTACACTGGCAATATTTAGTCAGTTAGTTGAGAACAGTTGGATAGATCGCTTAACTCGGGCTGTGTTTGTGGAGTTTACTATCTATAATGCTAATATTAATGTACTTTGTTACTCCATATTTCTGGCAGAATTTTTGGAAACAGGAGGGGGATCAAACTGGGTAGACACTCAGTGTTTTAAGCCATCGTTTTTTACTGACGCAACTGGTTTATTTTCCATATTATTGTATGTCTTGTTTGTAATTATCTTGATTTACCGGACAAAAGTTACAATCAAAAATATGAAAAATCAAAAATGTAAATATTGGAAATCCTTCTGGAACGTTATAGATTGTTTTATTTGTGTTTTTGGATACTCTGCAATAGGTGTGTGGATAGGGAAGTTTATTTACACAAAGAAAGCCATTAACTTATATTTTAATAATAAGGATATGTTCATCAATTTTCAACACGTCGTTATTTGGGAATACATGTTCAATGTCATTTTAGGATTTCTGGTCTTTATCTCGATGCTTAGAATAATGAGTGCTCTTGAATACAACAAACGAATGACAGCACTGGCAGACACGTTATATCACGGTGGTGGAGAAATATGTCGATTTTCTGTCTTGTTATTCATTGGGTTTGCTGGGTTTGCGCTACTGGGATACCTTCTTTTTGGGACCATAGTGTACGAGTATCGAAATATTTTCGTTACTTTTGGTAGTTTGACAAATACTCTGATTGGACGGAATAGTCTCGACCATATGGTGCGAGCAGCGCCAACGTTTGCGGAATTCTATTTCTTTGTGTATGCTTTCTGTATTATATTTACGCTACTCACGATATTTGCAGCAGTTCTGAACCATAGTATCTCACATGTCAGGAAAGAACAAAAACTGAAGCCAGAATCTGTTGGCATAGTTGATATTATGAAGATGACAATTAACGATATGCTAAGTCTGTTTGGAATTTACATAAATCGACGTAATAATATAGATACAAAGATAAAAGATAGTACGTACTTGTAATTAATAGCTCTAATTAGATAATAATTAAACAAAACGTAATTAATAGCTCAAATTAGATAATAATTATATGTTTTTGACAGCAAAAGTGTAGATTTAAAAAAAAAAAATTTAAAAACGTTGTCTAAACCAAATTGGCCACAGCAATCTTACTTGTATCATTTAAATATTTTCACATTAATAATAAACTCATCGCCATAATAAAAAGGTAGATAACTCATTAAAGCGAAGCATTTCTGGGATACAGACTTTAAGGTATTATGGTTTTTACGCTACTGTCAACAATATTTCAGTTATATCGTAGCAGTCAGTTATATTGGTGGAGGAAACCACCAACCTGTCGCAAGTCACTGACAAACTTGATCACATAATGTTGTATCGAGTACCCCTCGATCGACATGAGCAGGAATCGAACTCACAACTTTAGTGGTGACGCACTGCGTGTAAATCCATCTACCATACGATCACGGCGGACTCTCGTCATAATATAAGTAGTGGGTCAATTTTTTCTATATTGTATGCTCTTTGGTTTTTTAAAATTTGAAATTATTCAGCTTTCCAGTCTTTTGATTATGGACGTATGTGGCCTAATGAAGGTTACTAGTATTCCAGAACACTAAATTTGATGTCTACGTTTTAGTATGTTTACGTTTCTAGTTTTGTATGTCAATGTTATTCTCATTACTAATTTGTAGTAGGAAATATTTGATGCAAAGATAAAACGTTCACAGTAATTCAAGAGACTGAACTCGAAATATGTGAAAATGGTATATGATTTTAACTAGAATTACTAAAGACCAAACGCTTGTGATTCAAGGCTGTTCCAATTACCGAATTGATATAAGACAAGTTTAAGATCCCAAATAGGCAATCAGAAACTGTAAATCGAAGATTGGCAAACAATACAATAAAAAAACCAACACGACACAGACTATTTTGCAGATTCGTTCGTTTTGCAGTCAATATATTGTAACTTTTCCCACTGCTTGTTTTTTATCCCCTCGCTAACGAAGTTGCGAAGGGATACAGTAACGCTACCATCCGTCCGTCCGTCCTTCCTTCCGTAACATCCTTGTGAACACTCTAGAATCAACATCCATCAATAGATTTTGACCAAACTTGGTACATACTTAGTTCTTAAGAGAATCTGGAACCCTATTGATTTTCAAGGTCATAGATCAAAGGTCAAGGTCACCGGGTCAAATTTTTTACCACGTAATATCCTTGTGAATACTCTAGAATCAACGTCCTTCAATGGATTTTGACCAAACTTTGTACATACTTAGTCCTTAGGAGTCTGAAACCCTATTGATATTCAAGGTCAAAGGTCAAGGTCACAGGGTCTAATTTTTACCCTGTAACAGCCTTGTGAACACTCTAGAATCAACATCCTTCAATGGATTTTGACCAAACTTGGTACATACTTAGTCCTTAGGAGTCTGGAAAATTGATTTTCAAGGTCAAATTTCAAGGTCACCAGGTCAATTTTTTTAAAGTGTAACATCCTTCTTGTGAACACTCTAGAATCAACATCCTTCGATGAATTTTGACCAAACTTGGTACATACTTAGTCCTTAAGAGAATCTGGAACCAAATTGATTGTTAAGGTCAAAGGTCAAGGTCACCGGGTCACATGTTTAACCACGTAACATCCTTGTGAGTACTCTAGAATCAACATCCTTCAATGGATTTTGACCAAACTTGGTACATACTTAGTCCTTAGGAGTCTGGAAAATTGATTTTCAAGGTCACCAGGTCAATTTTTTTAAAGTGTAACATCCTTCTTGTGAACACTCTAGAATCAACATCCTTCGATGAATTTTGACCAAACTTGGTACATACTTAGTCCTTAAGAGAATCTGGAACCAAATTGATTTTTAAGGTCAAAGGTCAAGGTCACCGGGTCACATTTTTAACCACGTAACATCCTTGGGAGTACTCTAGAATCAACGTCCTTCAATGGATTTTGACCACTTGGTACATAATTAGTCCTTAGAAGAGTCTGGAAACCTATTGATATTCAAGGTCATAGGTCAAAGGTCAAGGTCACAGGGTCTATGTTTTACCCTGTAACATCCTTGTGAACACTAGAATCAACATCCTTCAATGGATTGTGAACAAGCTTGGTACATATTTTGTCCTTAAGAAAATCTGGAACCCTATTGATTTTCAAGGTCAAGGTAACCGTGTCAAATTTTTAGGCGAGGGGATACGCCACGCTTTGCGTTGCCTTTGGTTTTTTTTTTATCTGCGTAAGAACTTAACTCAGTAATATCATGTATGGTTATTATCTCCATCTGGTCATTAGAGTATGAACAGTTGAGCTGATTATACTTAAATAAGGGTAATAACAAAATTACTGAACTCCGAACAATCTTCCATAGGGAAAGTCAAAACTCATAAGAATGTAAACAGACAAAATCAGTCAACAACCGGAAAACTGGGAAAACCGTAATGACCCCGACTTGGTACATGCATTTCCAAAGAAATGGTGGATTGAATCAGATTGCACGGCGCCAAACCTCCAGCTTTCATTACGGTTCAAAGGTTCCGGCTGTCACTATAACAGCATTTATAACAATACTGGAACAAAATAGGTAAAATAGTAGTCAACGCAGTACTAAATTCAGTATATTCTTATATATTTCAGGATACAAGGAAAAGCCAGTGGATACGGCTACAGTATTAACATTTATGAGAGATATGTTAGAAGCTGTACCTACAAATGAAAAAAAGGTACGAGTTTTATAATATAAATGTTGGTTATTGTACCTAGTATTTTGCTGTCCGGGGAACAATATATGATTGATTGATTGATTGATTGATTGATTGTTGCTTAACGTCTGGAGGTAAATATTATATGCATATCCAGAACGAGATCAAGTTCAACAATATCAAAAATTATATACAGAAATGACGTAGGAATGGGAAGAATGGGACAACGTTATATTGCAACTGAAAAGTATGGACAGCCAGGGAGAACAGAGGCGTAGTCTTCTATACCAACTATAATGTGCCTACTCTGTTTTGCAATATGTATAAGAGTTCTGTAACACGTTACGGATATACACTGTCGGGCTTCCAAACAACAACCCCCTTTCGTGAAGACACACCGTATCAGCCTGGTGAAATGCTGGGCATCTCAACAATTCTCAGAGAGAACAATATAAAATAATTATTGAATAACGAATAATTCAACCATAATGTTAACGCTTAAGGTTTGTGGTAAATATTACGTTATTGTATATGAGATTTATTTTCATTATATAAGCTTTGTTTTAACTACTACATTTGTTCATGATTTCAGGCTTTTTGACACCAGCTTGCTAATGTATGTGTCCCTTAAAGAGAATTAATATTTGACAATATATTTTTTGTACCATTTTCATAGCATATCATCAACTTTAATGTGATTATTATACCATTTATACACAACACATGTAAAGGAAAAACTTTTATTGCTAAACTTACTATAACTACTTTAAACAACAATTTACTCAATACACACTACTAAAGCTCCTACTACATTATGTATATGACAAAAATACACTACATTTTTGGCTCTCTTGGGGCTACTCATTAACTAAAAATTTTAATTTCATCAACTTTGAAAATTATAATTAAAATCCCTTAAACAATTAGCAAATATGAATTTGTGAATATTTGTACAAAAAGTTAAACATAAATTACCTTACGACGCTAGGGAGATCCCTGCAGCTAGACCTTAAAACAGTTTGAAGTGGTCACCTGGGGAGATCCCGGCAGGTGTGAAACTACGTAGATTAAAGAAAATGAATGAGCCTGGGGAGATCCCAGCAGCCCTAGGAGACTTCGGGGAGATCCCAGCGGAGTAAACATAATACATTAAAATACCAAGCTGATCCTGGGGAGATCCCGGCAGGCCTAGGAGACTCCGGGGAGATCCCAGCAGAGTAAACATAATACATTAAAATACCCAACTGATCCTGGGAAGATCCCGGCAGGATTATCCAGCGGAGTAAACATAATACATAAAAATACCAAACTGATCCTGGGGAGATCCCGGCAGGATTATATCTTAATAACAAATCCTAATGAACCTACCAAATTAACCTATCTGATGTATTATTGAATTCGGGGGGTATAATTCCCCTCGAATTATAAAGGCCTTGAACCAATGCATAAAATGAAGAGTGAATGTCCATTTCACCTACCTGTCTAATGAGTAGCCCATAAAACCTGAGAGTAAACTTAGTATATATTGATTATATATTTAAACTAAATGACTACTAAAGAGAAAAAATAACAAAGTAATGTTCTGCAAAGCAAAAGACATAATAATCATACCAGTGCATATACACTGTATATGTACTCAGTCCATTTTGTACACACATCTACTGACTGTTAATGACATTTTACAACTAATGACTTATCATAATTCTTGAGAAATTCAAACTGTCTAAATACTGTCATCATAATAAAATAAAACTATATACAATCTCCTGATCTTGAACTCGGTACTGAAGTACATAATGAACCTTAATTATACACAATAGCATTTTAAGGATTCTTAATGTAAAAATCTAGCTGGAGTTATAATCTACATAAACTTAGTTGAAGACATAGCAATTGAAAATAAATCAGATCTTTAACTGTAAGACATAGTAATATAAGCAAAATTATTCCCCCCCAAAGGTGTAGATGGGGACGGTGGGTGGGATAGCTAATTGTTTATAAATGCATCTGATAAAAATTTCCACTGTGACTGATTCCAGATATAATTTCAATACTGATATCCCCCTCTAGGAGAGCATTCCTCAAATTGATAAGATAACATTTTTGGAGTCCTGTTCTTAAAATAGATTCTGCTAGCAGTAAGTGGAAATCTGTCAAAATGATAATCATAGACAGATACATTGTGTTGTATATAAACTATAATTTAATAAATTAAATTTCCTTTTATACACAACACATGTAAAGGAAAAACT
>MJUT01027901.1:3871-15510 GCA_002080005.1 Gigantidas platifrons | reverse complement strand
GTGTAACCAGATTAACAAAGCTAGTCTGCATATATGTGAAGATTGACCAATATCATGAATAATGGTTTCAAAACCAATATATCATCAAAAGAAATATATATACTAGTACTGTGAAATCATTACTAATCGTGGGGTTCTAATTTTCGTTGTTCACTTAAACCACGAAAATTAAAATCCAACGAAATACAATTTTCCCATTAATTGTAGCCTGTAATGATTGAAACCGCGAATTCAAGAACCCGTGGATTACTGCATTTTGTAGAAACCACGAAAATTGGTACCAACGGATTAAAGTACTTTCGCAGTATATGGAAAGTATCAAGAAGACTAACGATATAGTTTGATTGACTAATTTTTGGTGCTTAACGCCACTGTCAGCAATATTTTAGCTATATCACTGCGACCAGTTTTAGTGGTGAAAGAAGCCGGAGTAAACGGAGAGAACCACCGACCATGGGCAAGCAACTGGTAAGCTTTATCACTTGTGGCTGCGAGTCGAGTGCACCCTTTTTTGTAATTTACAAAGCCTGGTGCGAACCCATGCTGTATTGGTGATAGACTTGTATGAGTTGTAAGGTAATCCAACTACCTAACTCATTGAGCCTTCCGGGCCCACTGACATAGATTGATATTTATACTCACCTTCAGTTGAGGTATCTGTCGTGGCCTGGATTGTTCCTATGAAATATAAACCTATTCTTTTACTATGTACATTTAAAACATGATATTCAAAAAGATTGGTCCATAGTTCAAAGTTTGACAGTTCTTCCTTTGTTTAAGTTTTCGTTTCTTTTATAT
Source organism: Gigantidas platifrons (assembly GCA_002080005.1). NCBI lineage: Eukaryota > Metazoa > Mollusca > Bivalvia > Mytilida > Modiolidae > Gigantidas > Gigantidas platifrons. Next base: position 14,712 of record MJUT01027901.1, on the reverse strand, counting down.
TGTATTTGATTAATGATCATCTTTGTGTGCACTCGATACAACATTATGTGATAAAGTTTGTCATTGACTTGCGGCAGGTCGGTGGTTTTCTCCAGAGACTCCTGTTTCCTCCACCAATAACACTGACCGCCACGATATAACTATTTCATTACAGAGGGAAATGTTGATAATATTTGGGTTACATTTTTTAAAGGACATAACATATAAATTTATACTTCAATTAGTACATTAAATGTCTATATAACGGTGTGTGTATAAACACTCACTTTATACGTTTAGACAAGATGTCTTTTACTCTGCCTTTTTGTCGGGAAATATACATAAGGTAAATTTACACACGCCACGAAAAAGAATGCGTCCTCATTTTGTTAATACGCATTTCTACCATTGTAGAGTTGGAATTAGATGTACGATCTATAAATCTAGACAACGATTGATTTCTGTGATTGGTCGACTAGGGTAAATGAAGGTCTACAACCAATTACTCTCGCCTAACCCCTCATAGACAAATATAAAATATTTGAGGTTGTGGTGAAGATTTAGCATTCATGTGTAATGCAATAACTGAAGTGCCCCTTGAGTGAAGTTATACCTCCATGTGTAAGCTTATCTAGAGTCATTCCCTCCTCATGAAGGTGACATCTCCAAATTCAAACATTCCTTTATTCGTACGCTTCTTATGAAGGTAATATCTCAATGTTCTTGCATACCTTGAGACATACACTCGTCATGATGGTGACATCTCCAAATTCCAACATTCCTGGCGGACGGCAGGCTTTTATAATGAAAGTGATGCATACATGTTCAAACAAACCTGGCAGTAGTCTTTGTATGCATGTTCAAATGCACCTGGTCTGCAGTCCTTTGTTATGAAAGTCATACGTGTTAAAATATACACGGAAACAGATATTTCTAATAATGAAAGCAATACCTCCAAGAAATACAAACCTCGAGGCAGATTTTCGTTATGAAAATGATTCCCTCACTTACTGTACCATTCAATTACGTGTAACCAGATTAACAAAGCTAGTCTGCATATATGTGAAGATTGACCAATATCATGAATAATGGTTTCAAAACCAATATATCATCAAAAGAAATATATATACTAGTACTGTGAAATCATTACTAATCGTGGGGTTCTAATTTTCGTTGTTCACTTAAACCACGAAAATTAAAATCCAACGAAATACAATTTTCCCATTAATTGTAGCCTGTAATGATTGAAACCGCGAATTCAAGAACCCGTGGATTACTGCATTTTGTAGAAACCACGAAAATTGGTACCAACGGATTAAAGTACTTTCGCAGTATATGGAAAGTATCAAGAAGACTAACGATATAGTTTGATTGATTAATTTTTGGTGCTTAACGCCACTGTCAGCAATATTTCAGCTATATCACTGCGACCAGTTTTAGTGGTGAAAGAAGCCGGAGTAAACGGAGAGAACCACCGACCATGGGCAAGCAACTGGTAAGCTTTATCACTTGCGGCTGCGAGTCGAGTGCACCCTTTTTTGTAATTTACAAAGCCTGGTGCGAACCCATGCTGTATTGGTGATAGGCTTGTATGAGTTGTAAGGTAATCTAACTACCTAACTCATTGAGACTTCCGGGCCCACTGACATAGATTGATATTTATACTCACCTTCAGTTGAGGTATTTGTCGTGGCATGGATTGTTCCTATGAAATATAAACCTATTCTTTTACTATGTACATTTAAAACATGATATTCAAAAAGATTGGTTCATAGTTCAAAGTTTGACAGTTCTTCCTTTGTTTAAGTTTTCGTTTCTTTTATATTGTATTTGATTAATGATCATCTTTGTGTGCACTCGATACAACATTATGTAATAAAGTTTGTCATTGACTTGCGGCAGGTCGGTGGTTTTCTCCAGAGACTCCTGTTTCCTCCACCAATAACACTGACCGCCACGATATAACTATTTCATTACAGAGGGAAATGTTGATAATATTTGGGTTAATTTTTTTAAAGGACATAACATATAAATTTATACTTCAATTAGTACATTAAATGTCTATATAACGGTGTGTGTATAAACACTCACTTTATACGTTTAGACAAGATGTCTTTTACTCTGCCTTTTTGTCGGGAAATATACATAAGGTAAATTTACACACGCCACGAAAAAGAATGCGTCCTCATTTTGTTAATACGCATTTCTACCATTGTAGAGTTGGAATTAGATGTACGATCTATAAATATAAACAACGAGTGATTTCTGTGATTGGTCGACTACGGTAAATGAAGGTCTACAACCAATTACTCTCGCCTAACCCCTCATAGACAAATATAAAATATTTAAGGTTGTGGTGAAGATTTAGTATTCATGTGTAATGCAATAACTGAAGTGCCCCTTGAGTGAAGTTATACCTCCATGTGTAAGCTTATCTAGAGTCATTCCCTCCTCATGAAGGTGACATCTCCAAATTCAAACATTCCTTTATTCGTACGCTTCTTATGAAGGTAATATCTCAATGTTCTTGCATACCTTGAGACATACACTCGTCATGATGGTGACATCTCCAAATTCCAACATTCCTGGCGGACGGCAGGCTTTTATAATGAAAGTGATGCATACATGTTCAAACAAACCTGGCAGTAGTCTTTGTATGCATGTTCAAATGCACCTGGCCTGCAGTCCTTTGTTATGAAAGTCATACGTGTTAAAATATACCCGGAAACAGATATTTCTAATAATGAAAGCAATACCTCCAAGAAATACAAACCTCGAGGCAGATTTTCGTTATGAAAATGATTCCCTCACTTACTGTACCATTCAATTACGTGTAACCAGATTAACAAAGCTAGTCTGCATATATGTGAAGATTGACCAATATCATGAATAATGGTTTCAAAACCAATATATCATCAAAAGAAATATATATACTAGTACTGTGAAATCATTACTAATCGTGGGGTTCTAATTTTCGTTGTTCACTTAAACCACGAAAATTAAAATCCAACGAAATACAATTTTCCCATTAATTGTAGCCTGTAATGATTGAAACCGCGAATTCAAGAACCCGTGGATTACTGCATTTTGTAGAAACCACGAAAATTGGTACCAACGGATTAAAGTACTTTCGCAGTATATGGAAAGTATCAAGAAGACTAACGATATAGTTTGATTGATTAATTTTTGGTGCTTAACGCCACTGTCAGCAATATTTCAGCTATATCACTGCGACCAGTTTTAGTGGTGAAAGAAGCCGGAGTAAACGGAGAGAACCACCGACCATGGGCAAGCAACTGGTAAGCTTTATCACTTGCGGCTGCGAGTCGAGTGCACCCTTTTTTGTAATTTACAAAGCCTGGTGCGAACCCATGCTGTATTGGTGATAGGCTTGTATGAGTTGTTAGGTAATCCAACTACCTAACTCATTGAGCCTTCCGGGCCCACTGACATAGATTGATATTTATACTCACCTTCAGTTGAGGTATCTGTCATGGCTTGTTTTGTTCCTATGAAATATAAACCTATTCTTTTACTATGTACATTTAAAACATGATATTCAAAAAGATTGGTTCATAGTTCAAAGTTTGAAAGTTCTTCCTTTGTTTAAGTTTTCGTTTCTTTTATATTGTATTTGACTAATGATCATCTTTGTGTGCACCCGATACAACATTATGTGATAAAGTTTGTCATTGACTTGCGGCAGGTCGGTGGTTTTCTCCAGAGACTCCTGTTTCCTCCACCAATAACACTGACCGCCACGATATAACTATTTCATTACAGAGGGAAATGTTGATAATATTTGGGTTAAATTTTTTAAAGGACATAACATATAAATTTATACTTCAATTAGTACATTAAATGTCTATATAACGGTGTGTGTATAAACACTCACTTTATACGTTTAGACAAGATGTCTTTTACTCTGCCTTTTTGTCGGGAAAGATACATAAGGTAAATTTACACACGCCACGAAAAAGAATGCGTCCTCATTTTGTTAATACGCATTTCTACCATTGTAGAGTTGGAATTAGATGTACGATCTATAAATCTAAACAAAGAGTGATTTCTGTGATTGGTCGACTACGGTAAATGAAGGTCTACAACCAATTACTCTCGCCTAACCCCTCATAGACAAATATAAAATATTTGAGGTTGTAATGAAGATTTAGTATTCATGTGCAATGCAATAACTGAAGTGCCCCTTGAGTGAAGTTATACCTCCATGTTTAAACTTATCTAGAGTCATTCCCTCCTCATGAAGGTGACATCTCCAAATTCAAACATTCCTTTATTCGTACGCTTCTTATGAAGGTAATATCTCAATGTTCTTGCATACCTTGAGACATACACTCGTCATGATGGTGACATCTCCAAATTCCAACATTCCTAGCGGACGGCAGGCTTTTATAATGAAAGTGATACATACATGTTCAAACAAACCTGGCAGTAGTCTTTGTATGCATGTTCAAATGCACCTGGCCTGCAGTCCTTTGTTATGAAAGTCATGCATGTTAAAATATACCCGGAAACAGATATTTCTAATAATGAAAGCAATACCTCCAAGAAATACAAACCTCGAGGCAGATTTTCGTTATGAAAATGATTCCCTCACTTACTGTACCATTCAATTACGTGTAACCTGATTAACAAAGCTAGTCTGCATATATGTGAAGATTGACCAATATCATGAATAATGGTTTCAAAACCAATATATCATCAAAAGAAATATATATACTAGTACTGTGAAATCATTACTAATCGTGGGGTTCTAATTTTCGTTGTTCACTTAAACCACGAAAATTAAAATCCAACGAAATACAATTTTCCCATTAATTGTAGCCTGTAATGATTGAAACCGCGAATTCAAGAACCCGTGGATTACTGCATTTTGTAGAAACCACGAAAATTGGTACCAACGGATTAAAGTACTTTCGCAGTATATGGAAAGTATCAAGAAGACTAACGATATAGTTTGATTGATTAATTTTTGGTGCTTAACGCCACTGTCAGCAATATTTCAGCTATATCACTGCGACCAGTTTTAGTGGTGAAAGAAGCCGGAGTAAACGGAGAGAACCACCGACCATGGGCAAGCAACTGGTAAGCTTTATCACTTGCGGCTGCGAGTCGAGTGCACCCTTTTTTGTAATTTACAAAGCCTGGTGCGAACCCATGCTGTATTGGTGATAGGCTTGTATGAGTTGTTAGGTAATCCAACTACCTAACTCATTGAGCATTCCGGGCCCACTGACATAGATTGATATTTATACTCACCTTCAGTTGAGGTATCTGTCGTGGCATGGATTGTTCCTATGAAATATAAACCTATTCTTTTACTATGTACATTTAAAACATGATATTCAAAAAGATTGGTTCATAGTTCAAAGTTTGACAGTTCTTCCTTTGTTTAAGTTTTCGTTTCTTTTATATTGTATTTGACTAATGATCATCTTTGTGTGCATTCGATACAACAGTATGTGATAAAGTTTGTCAGTAACTTGCCGCAGGTCGGCAGTTTTCTTCGGTTACTCTGGTTTCCTCTCCCAATAAAACTCACAACCAGAGGCGGATTTAGAGGGGGCGTGCCGGGCGTGCGCCCCCCCCCCCTTAAATTCGCAAAGCATATGTTATACAACGTTAATTAAGCAGTTCAACAAACAACTTTTTGTAACTTCAAGATAAAAAGCTTGTGTTATTTTGACCACAATGAATCCCTATTATTACAGTGGCAGCAATCTTATCTGAATCTCTTCAAAAGTCAAAATGAATAGTAATGATATTAGGAGTAAATTTGGGATACCATTCTAAAAAGCTCTAGATCTACCCATTGATAAATGATCAGTATACTGTCCGTCCGGATGAAGCTTTTCGTTTCGCCGTTGGTTCATTCATTGAAAACGTATGATTCGTTCTTGTTTATAGACCAAAAAAAAAGGTGAATATGTTAACATTAACAGGGGCGGATTCAAGGGGAGCGCACCCGGCGCCCCCCCCCCCCCTAAAATTGGAAAAAATATGATTTTTTTGCTTAAAATCGTGATTTTTCACACGAAATACCCCCAAAAAAATTTCGCGCCTCACTCCGCTCGGCGCCATTATTATGAATGCGCCCCCTAACTGGAAATCCTGGATCCGCCCCTGATGAATGCTACATGAAACGATTCTGATCAACTAATTTATCTACGTTAGCTAATCAGAAATCAACAACAATTTTATGTACTGACAATTTCGCTTTTGTTTGTCTATAAACAAGAGCGGTCGAATCATACGTTTTCAATGAATGAATCAAACGACGAAAATAACAGCTCCATCTGGATGAGCAGTACTAACTAGAACCACCCGAAAGGACAAGCACCGAAAGTACAGACAAATTAGTGAAATGAGGAATGCTTTAAAACTAAACCAATAGTTCTTTGAAGGGTTAAAATATCGTGATCGTTCAGGCATGAGTTGAACAATTCATATCACGGTTGTTAAAAAAAAGTTTTACTTTAGGTTCTTATAATCTGACAAACTGAACATACTGTCAACAATTATCCGACAAAATTAAGACTCAAAGTCAAGTTTTTTTGGTCCGATAAAAATGGTGTGGTTGATTCAAAATTGTCGTTCAAATAAATGTCTAATTCCTTAAACCCCCAGAGCTTCTGGGGGGCTTCGCCCCCCTGGGCCCCCTACCAAGGCTCTACCCTAGACCCGCTGGGGACCTTAACGGTCCCCAGAACCATCGCCTACTCACGCAGGGGGGCGAATCCTGGATCCGCCCCTGACAACCACCACATAACCCAAATACTGTTGAAAGTGGCGTTAAACACCATAATCTTAACCTCTAACCCTTTGAAATTAAATCAAAATACAATAAAACGATGCATAGAAACTTTATTTTAGTTATATCTTTTCTGTCAGCATATTAAACATCAAAAGTCTAGAAATGTCTTAACTTTACCATTACATAAATCTCTTCTTATTGCCAAATAATAGTCAAATCACTAGGTACGATAAGAGATTTACATGTTGTCTCATTTGCATTAACAAGTGTTCGATTTGGACCAGGATTGTAGGGGCCGATAGCAAGGGGGCGAAACTATGCCCCCTTCCACCCCACTTTTCGCTCCACTCCTGTCTACTTTACTTTTACTCTCTGTACCTTTTGTCAAGCCAATGTCGATAATAAAAATCTAACGTTTTGTCAAATTAATTCAAATTTACAGTTGCTAATCATCCGGGCATTCAACCCAATAAATGGAGTGTTATTTGTTAATAAATTTTCTTTGATATTTCTATTCTTCCATCGGCAGGAATCGAATTACTTAGTTCTGAAAGCCATACTATTACTCTGAAATTACCAACGTATAGCATTTTCTTTTTTATTATGATGCCCAATGTTTTTGACAGTCTTACTAATTTTATCGACTTACCAATACAGATGAGGCTAACTAAGACAAGGGAAGTGGATCCAGAAAACATGATGACACTCAGTTCAATACCAGTCTATAAATCCATATATTTTTATTTTATTCTACTACATATCTTCTATTATATATATAAAAAAAAAATTAAAAACACACACACACACACACAAATTATAATCTTATTTGCTATATACCATGCTTACAAAAGACTGCTCACACGTGCTAATGTGGGTCACGGGTCACTGTGAGTAGCATGTGTAGTCACGTGAACAGATACGGTGTTGAAAAAACTGTTGATACAATTTGTACTCATAAAATACTGATAAATGCAATAACATTTTATGTTTGTCTTCAAGAAATATGATAGACAAAACCATGTGTGAAGTTTTATGACGAAATATCTCCGATTTCTATGTAAATTTACGAGTGGAGAAATACCCACAGGTAATTTTAGCGATGTTTTTTTTTATCTTGGACAATAATGAGCGTCCTGATTGGATGACCGATTTAAAACACACTGACTCCGCATGGTTTAGCAAGGTTACTCAGGTCAATAGTTTATAAATATAGAATGTTGACAATGCAAAATGCATGTAAAAGAAATTTATATTATATTTATTCATTAGTTTGATTCTGGAATATTGTTGATCATTGATTTAAACAAGAAAAAAGGGGGAAAATGGGAGGGGGTGAATTTTATTTGTGAATTTTACAGTTGAATAATTGTTATGTTTCGACAGTTTAAAGAGAAAAATAAAAAATTGTTGCGACTAAAGTTTAAATCAGCGTTAAAAATTGAACACAAATATCAGTGGTTTTGTAAATGAGATTTATTTTAAATAGAAAATCTGAATTTATTATTTATCAATTTATTATTAATGATACAATTTTACATCCCGGGGAGGACACAGGACCGGACTTTAAGCAAAAATAATAATCAAGGATTAGTTTTTTTTATCAAAAACAAATCCAAGACCCCTGTGTCCATGAATTTTTTTTTTTTTAAGTTAAATAATATGAAATATTGACATCCACACTTGCCTTTTGGGCAGCACATTTCTGTGTCCACGCTTGCCCTCAGACAACACTTGTTTTAATCTGGGAAAATAAACTGTCATTTGTAGATGAAAGGTGATTGTTCGTTTTGTTGACATTGATAGAATTGCTGGGCATAACTGTACAAACTTTCAAGAGTAACACGCCGGGTGTCACATGTGGTGCAGGAGCTGTCTGCCCTTCCGGAGCACCCGAGTTCATCCCCGTTTTTTAGTGGTGTTCACGTTGCTCGATCATTGGTTTAATGTTTGATGTTTTGTATATGGTTGTTTATCCTTTTGTCCTTTTTCTTTTGTCCATTGTATTGTCTGTCCTTCTTCCATTTACGGCTTCTGTGATATCTTCAAATTTTTCTTTCACAAATATTAACAATTTAATTTGAAAGGTCAAAATGCACATAGATAGAACCATTTTAGGAATTACTATTAAACACACGATAAATGTAAAGTATTACCTTTGTATGTGTGATCCTGGTAAAAGAATAGTCATAGTGTAATTATTTTCCACAATATATACTAAGGACAGCCAATTCTAAAATATAAGTTAAATCATCACACGTTCATTTAATTAGATCGCATTAAACCAAACTTAGATATGGATCTTGACACAATTGACATGTGAAGAATATGATTATATATGTTATGGTATTTAAATCTTATAAAACCTAATTAACTTCAATGAACACTTTAACTTTATTAAATCTCTTTTATTGGCACATGTTGTGTAAGAAAGACAGATGATGACATGACGTGATAATAAAAAGTCCAAAAAAGTCTAACATAATTTCAAAAAGTTCAAAAATAAAAACGTAAGACAAAACCAAAACAATAATTCTAACATGACCTCACTCTTTCCCTTTGTTAAAAAAAAACAGAATTATTTCTTCGTATTATCTCATTAGCACATGCGCCGATGAATGTGACTGACGTATCCATTGTCAAGCGTATGTATAACTTACCGTCTTCCAATCAAAGTATATTGCCGTATTTGTACTCTTAGACACATCAGAATCGAAATAAATCATGGAAACCAGAATGTGCTTTGAGTTTTAACATGGATTGGCGCATATTAGTAAATTATATTCCTCGCTTCTGGCTCGGGATAAAATACTAATATCCGCCAATCCATGTTAAAACTCCCAACACATTCTGGCTTCCATGATTTATTTCTTAATTAACGTGACCCAACCCAGAAAACTAAAGTTGAGGAACACGGACCCTATCAAAAACTGAGGCAAACATCAATCAAGAAAAATATTCATAGGGTTATAGTTATGGTTTTGACCACCACTTTTAACAGTATTTCAGTTATATCATGGTGGTCAATTTTATTGGTGGAGAGAACCACCGACTTGCAGCAAGTCACTGACAAACTTTATCACATAATGTTGTATCGAGTACACCTCGCCATGAGCGTATTTCAACTCATAAATTCAGTGGTGATAGACACTGATTACACATGGTAGTTGTAAATCCAACTATCATACGATCACGACCACAACGTTTTTCGGTCTGTGTATTTATGTCCTATGATTTTGTTAAGAACGAAACTTTACCACAAAAGAGATGATTTTAATTTTCCCATTGTGAACTTTCCATTCATATGTTGCAACATTTCAGCAATACCTGCATATGGAGTATATATCTCTAAGTTGATACGATATTCCAGAGCTTGTGGTTCCTATTAGGATTTTCTTGATAGACGGTTGCTGCTAACAAGGAAGATACAGAACCAAGGGTTCCTATTGGTTAAGCTGAAGTCATCACTTCGAAAGTCTTACGGTCGCCAACTTGACTTGGTTGACCGTTATGGAATATCTGTGTCATAAATGACCACGGATATGTTCCACTTGACGTAAACACTTCCCGGTCCTTTCCTCGTTCATGACGTATAACCGGGTTTATAACTAGATTAACACGACGGGTGCCACTAATGGAGCAGGAACTGCTTACCCTTCCGGAGCACCTAAGTTCACTCCCAGTTTTTAGTGGGGTTCGCTTTACTCGGTCTTTTGTTTTATATGTATGTCTTGTAGATCGTTGTTTGCCCTTTTGTATTTTTTCATATGGCCATTGTGCTGTCTATTCTTCGTCGATATACGGATTTTGATTACCTTTTTTGGTATCTTCAAACTCTTCTTATCTCCCATGGTGTTGTATATTTATCTCCAATGGTTTTGTGTATTTATCTCCTATGGTTTTGTGTATATATCTCCCATGGTGTTGTATATTTATCTCCAATGGTTTTGTGTATTTGTCTCCTATGGTTTTGTGTTTTTATCTCCTATGGTGTTGTATATTTATCTCCTATGGTTTTGTGTATTTGTCTCCTTTGGTTTTGTGTATTTATTTCCTTTGGATTTGTGTATTTATCTCCTATGGTTTTGTGTAT